>PNEQ01115544.1:0-70046 GCA_003012365.1 Medauroidea extradentata
CAAGTATATAAAACAATTTCTGAAAAAAGGGCACATACATTAATGTGTACAAAATATTCTCCTGACATATTGTGGTCACGTACCTACACTAAATTCGGTAGACATACACAACACAAGATGGCGGTTAATTTAAAACGATTTCCCGAAGAAGGGCACATAGGTTTATGTGCCTCTCTTCCAGAAATGTCCTCAATTGTTTTTGTGTTATTCGGTTCGGGTTGAGAGAGTTCTGTCAGTTTTACCTATGTACATATGGCCACATTCACGGGGTAGAGGGGAGTCTGATATATTCAGTTGTGGATCTGTAATTTTTTTGTGACTGGTTGGACTGTGGTAACCATACTTTTAATAATGGATTTATTTACACAGTAATCCTGATTGAAGACCATATTGGTTTCCCAGACGTCTTATTTTTTTCGGGAAGGCCTCGATCATACGGAATAACTAGGATTCTGACTGTTTTTTTTTGTTTTCTGTAGGCTTAAGTGTTCTGATTGGTTTAGTGCTACTTGATGGTGTTGGCCAGGTAACTATTGGTTATGTTTTTTTTTCTGTGTTTGATCGCAGCAGATTTCACGTTTGAACAAATAGTGAGTAATCCAGTCCAGTCGGCGACATGTACTGGATTGTAGAATCTGGATTGAAACTTTTTTTAAACAATTATTGAACTAAACTGAACGAAGATGATTCGGTCGTCATAGTGAATAATTTCACTGTTTGTGTAAGAGGTAAGAATCGTCCTGGGCTAGCTAAACATACATGTTTAATGTTATAAAAATAAATGGAAGTGCAAAATAAATCGAAGCAAGTATTGTGACGAGTTAATTCAAACGAAATTTGTTACAAATTCGAGTGTTGGATTTTCTACGATCATTTATTCTGAAGTTTGTTTGGCTAAAATATGTCTGCACTCAATGTTAACCCTGGGTTATGTCCATGTTTGCATGTCAAAGTGGATCGAAAATTTTTACTGTAAACACATGTTCACTTTTAAGTTCGCTCCTTTTTTTAATCCAGTGCAAGTTGATTCCAGTCCGGGATTGTACTTTAAACGTACTATATGACATAATAATTGAGATAAAAATGTGTTTGTAACTGCTTCTTCTTTATTAAATTTTCTGAAACAAGATTATCATCCCTAAAAGGACTCCCAAAACACCCATTTCGGGCCGCAAGAAGGTAAGCTTAAAAAGGTTAGTTGAGGGCCTGAGAAGGGTATACTCCCATGTAACGTTCTTTGATTGATATTCCCAAGTCTCGGACCCCACATTGCGGTTTCGCCGCAGCGTTAAAACACGTTGGTTTTAATTCGAGCGTCTACACGGTGCGGCGCGCACGCACATCGCCGCAAGCGACCGCAGCATGCTGCGGCGGTGACGCACTATCGCACTGCCGCAAATCGAGAACAGCTGCAGTTCAGTTGAAGCGTCCACACAATGCGGTACGGCCGCAATGCGTTGGTTGGAATGTTTGACGTTGATAAGTTCATACAGTGTGTGCAAAAGTGTCCTTGTCTGTGGGAGAAATCTAATAGAAACTGCGAAGTAAGACGATGGGATTACGTTGATAGTGCTATTGAGAACTGGAACGAGACGAAAGATGCTAAACGGAGGGAACAAACTAAGGAAAAAGTATGAAAAATGTTAAGTTAAAATGTGTATTAATGTCCTTATCCACTATTACTCAGTATAAAGCCTTAACATAGTAAATATAACACAAATATGACTAATTATGTATTTTTAAAATTAATCAGTCATTTTGTACATTGTTACCAGTTATGTAGGACAGTCGTTTATTTCATAAGAACACAATTTATTGCTTATAAAGTGTGTAAATAACATATATACAACCTACGTGAGGAATAGAGTCTGCTTAACAATACAGTTTTTTTTTTACTAGAGATGGTTTTGAAAAGGTACAGCACCAACACACATGAAGTAGTCAGCAAATGTGTCCCGTACTTCACTTCCTGTAGCTCGTTCAGCTGATCCGTATTCGTTGACATCCACAAAAGATACGTCTCTGCATCGTCATAATTTATACCCCGTCAAAATCTGGACCAACAAGAGTTGGAGTGTGAAACACCCGCCACTTGTTGGCCAGTATTCCAAACACACTCAACTGAACGCCTACACCTGGAGTATAAACTCTTCGGTGACGTCAGATCGCGAGGTGGAAACTGCCTTAAACTATATGTATGCAGTTCAAAAGTTTAGTCTCCAACAATAACATAAGGCTGGGTTTTTTTTGTCGGTGTCTGGTAAACACCTAGGTGCTGGCAAATCTAGAACTGTGATGTGCTCGCCATCTGCCGCGCCACAATTAGAAAAGTTTATTTTATTTTTAAATATATTTGCAATTAGTATCCATGTTACTTCATTTGGTTTAGGCAGTTCCAATTCTTGCAGGCATGACCAAATCACCTGGCATGTTTCTTGTACTATTTTCGCAATTTTGCTTTTCCCAATGTAGAATTCATATTGCATAATGTCGCAAAATTAGTCGCCGTGGCCAAGTACCTGAAACAGAAAACCACAAGTCGTTAACAAAAAAAAACTTTAATATGAAAACTTTCGATGTCATAATATAGCTCACCCTGTCAACACTAAATACAGAGTAGTAATGCATTTTTATGCTTGTATATGAAAGGAAGTGCCATCAACTATTAAGGTCACTTGGTTGGTCGTTTTCAGTTGATGAAATAAATAAGAAATGTAGGAACATCATAGATAATTATTCAAAATTTTTAATATGGAAAGAGTAGGATTGCTGGCACAAAAAATGTTTATGTGGATTCTCTAGTGTTCCTATTGCATTGCAAACTGTTAGAAAACGAAGTGTATGTGCAGTAAAGTACTGTATTGTTTTGTAATAAACTGTAATGTATACAATTACAACACTCCCACAAGTCAACTTAAACTTTTATTTTCTCAGGATAGTCATGATAGGAATATATCTATCTTTTATATAAATCATTGGCACAGCCAAGTGAAAAGAGGGGTTGTGACAAAAAATAAAAAATTGATATTTTTCAATTAAGTAACATTAGAGTTTTCTGTAACGCAACAAAAATATGAAATATTTAGAGTGAGTCGGGAGGAAAGGGAAATATTCTAGGACGTGATAGTACTGGTCATTGTGATCAAAAAAGTTCATGTGAACATGTGGTCCATATGTGATGATTAGCCTCGTTTGAATGAAAAACACTAAAAACCTGTAAATGTATCTTATTGTTTTTTTTTTTTTAGCTTTTCTGTTCTCGTTTCAGTGACAAGGAGCTTAAAATAAACTAAGGCAAATTGCATATTATCGACATTTTTACTTTATCATGTATTTTTCGAACTCACATAAGCACTAGGAAGCGAACCACTCTCCCATAATGTATTACAAGCCCTGGAAAACACTCTTAAGTCAGGAATTCTTCGCATGGTAAAACGGTGGCGGTACTCTTCTACAGCTGCAGTGGAACTACAATTGCAGAAACCATAAACAATCAGCACGTCTACATACTCTGCATTTGCGTAGATGTGTGGCATCTTGAACTGTCCGGTTCACACTGTCGATATCACAAAACAAATGTAGAAACAAAGACACAACCATTAAAATAATAGCATTCAAGTTCACAACCATTAAAATCATAGCGTTCAAGTTCACAGTCCACAAAATAATAAAGCTGTTACTTCAATGGTACCGTGGTAACCCATTCCCAACTTGACATAAGTTGAAATACGAAGAGAAAGGTGTGCGATTTATAATTTATTACAATCTCCTTGTCATTGAAATGAGAACACAAAAGCACAAAAATAAAACAATAAGATACATTTACATGTTTTCAGTGTTTTCAATTCAAACGAGGATGTGTCTATAATCGTCACATATTGACCCCATGTTCATATAAACTTTTTTGATCACAATGACCAGTACTATCACGTCCTAGAATATTGCCCTTTCCTCTTGACTCACCTGTACAATATTTTTTATGCTACATTGATCACTATGTGTATTGCTTTCCTTACATTAAAATAAGTATGGTTAAACTTACCTTAGAGTGATGGTCAATATTTCCTCGGCACTTATAGCAAACCTCCAGTATGTGTCTTGTTTCGTAATGTAGGTTCGCATAAGTTCTAACAACTCATCTAATGAAGAAATAGACATCCGATAATACAACAAAATTTTGTCTTTTTTGCATATAGAGTATTACTGAAAAGAGTTGGAAATCTTTCACATGCCTCATGATCTATAAGAAATCCAACATAATCTTTTCACCTGCTCTTTTAGCAGATCGGCACCTTCTAGCGGACTTATTCAGGATGTTCAGTAAAAACACCGACGGACTCCGGCAGGTGATTCCTTGTGAAAAATAAGGCAGGAAATATGCAAGACACTTTGTACATAATCGTGATATTAATAATTAATACACATTTGAAAATCAAAAATTAACAACTTTGATTTCCTCACAAACCGAAGAGTGATCGACATAAACCGACAAAACTCAGGATATTACTTCAAGACAATAAGGCCGACAAACCAACAGTAAACACTAGTTGATACATTCTACCCTTACGAAAATAAAAGGGGTGGCCTCCTTTAAATTGCATACAGCTTTTTAGCGTCGGGATAACCCAATATTTAAGAGTGAATTGTTGGGAAATGTGATCGTAGTAACAAAAAGGACCTCTTGTAACTACTGTCTGGGACGCACAGTTTTCGTGCAAAACGCATGTCAAGTATTGGCGTGGTAAAACAGAGCCTACCGTGCAGGCGACACTTCGTACACGAGTGTCTGGTTTATTCCTCAGTGCTGTACAGACAATGGTGGACATTCGCTGTGCATATCATGTACTGTAGCTTAAATAGCTCACGTAACCGTAACCAACACTTTGTTCCTAGCTTAATTTGTGTATGTGCGTTAAAACAAGTTGAAAGTGCAAGTGAAATAAATATCTCTTGGGGTGCAATGCACAAAGTTAGACATTTAAACAGTTTGTGTAATTCTGGCAATACTGTAAAGTGTAGGGGAACCAAAATAGTTTTCAGGAACTGTTAGATATTGCCGATACCAATACTGATACTACATTGAGAAGAAAAATAACATTATTGCAGGTGCGATTAATTAAAGTTTATTTTCAAAACACTTGGTCAAAGAAAATTCTAATTGTCTTTAATTTTTACTGTTTACGGATTTGCTTACATTTACGATGAATAAAAATCTACCAACCACAAACTATTCAGCGACTTAAAGATATGCGGGCATGTGATGAAGGATATTGTTGCGTGCCAAGTACCTGGAGGCAAGTGGTCGGCGGCTGTTTCGTAACACTTTGTGGACTGGCCCCTGATTCATAGGCTGGGCGGCTATGTGATGGAAGTCACGCCAAAGCTACGTCTTAGATACCTGTCCCAACTGCGTCTTAACCCTACGAGGGCGGCCTATGTGACGCAATTCGTGTCCGAAACATGTAGTAATGTCTATTATAAGACCCCTGTAATGTGGTTATTCCCCGACTTTTTCGAGGAGTATAAAACCGCAGAATCGGCACATTTGGGGAGAGTTCACTATTGGTCGTGCTAGAGGAAGGTGCTATAGTTGTGTAGATAGACTGGTGAAGACATCTTGGTGACGTCAGAGTCTACTGTGAGGCGGCAGGCGGCTACCTTCGGAGCAATGTTGGACGAACCAAGAGGACTGCTGCGGCGGGCTGACGGGCGAAGAAGGAGGTACGCGACGGGAGTCGAACCGAAGACCTCAAGAGTGAAGACAGCGGTGCCCTCGGGGTGCTGCGCAGCACTCGACGATTCACCACCACGGTGGATTAATAAGGTTGTACGTTGTCACTATTTGAAAGACTGTTGATTCAATATATGACTGAATTTTATTGTGATTTGTACTGTTTAATTAATTGATTGTAGACATTTTTGTGCTTTAATTGTCAAAGTTAATTAATGTGTCTGTGACACAGTAGTAATTGTGTGCATAACTAATTGTGTTGTGAGAGTTATAGTTGGTTATGGTTTTGTGTATTTCGTAGCTTTGTGAGCAATTAAATCCAGTACTTAATTTGACTCTTTTATTTCTAATTATAAGACCTCTATCCCAAAAGAACTCATGGGAATTTCCCACATATAAAGTTTTTGTCTCAAACTTGTATCACTGGTGTCAGAAGTGGGATAGAGGCATAAAGTAAATTCAATAATCAATTAATTCTGCAAATTAAATTATTGCACACAATTACTATTTAGTTGATTGAGCCACTTTAAACATTTTAAGTTTAAATTGCAATTGTAAATGTGAATGATTACAAGAAGCATGTCAGCAGAAATAGAAGCACTAAAGGCTTTCATTGAGGGAATAAGTGGCCAAATAAATTCAAAGACAGTGTAAATGAAAATGTTGATAAGAAAATTGAGGATGTTAGTAATCTTGTAGATAGTGTTAATGAAAATGTAAATAAGCAGGTAGATAGTGTAAAAGTAATGGTGTACCAGGAAATAGATGCTGTAAGCAAGAAGGTAGGCAGCATAAAGGAAGAGATAGACAATGTTTACCAGAAGGTAGACAGCATAAACGATAAGGTGGAACAGCAAATGGATTATCTAAGGAAGGAGTGGCAAGACTTTCGTCACCATCAAGAAGGTAGCCATCTTTTTACCGGAGAAGACAAGGACACTGCTGAATCAATAACAGAAGGCGGCGAAGAGAAGACCGCGAAGTTTAAACCAGGCTGTAGTGTGGTTCACAACCAGGCAGAACATTGGCTGCAACATGTTGATATATCTAGTGTGCCTGCATCGAACGTTGGAAAGGGGATTTATGTCAAGCCAGCTCCTTACGATGGCCAGACTCCGTGGCGATAGTACCAAAATCAGTTCGAGATTGTGGCAACCATAAATGGCTGGTCTGACCAGCAACGTGCCTACTATCTTGCTGCTGTGCTGAGGGAACCTGCTCTCAGTATACTGCAGTTTTTTTCCAGAACAACGTCTGGAATACTCGACATTAGTTACTGCCCTGGAGCTGCGCTTCGGAGACAAATACTTACGACATGCCCACCATGCGCAACTAAGAAGCCGCACACAGAGACCTGGGGAGCCACTGCAAGAATTGTGGCAGGACATTGTGCGACTCGCATATTTGTCGCTCGAGGGGTGTCCAGGACAGGTACGAGATATCAAAGCAGTCGGCTTCTTCGTGGACGCCATTGCCGATGTAGATGTGCACCAAGCAGTGCGCCTTGCCGCCCCAAGGACTATGCAGGATGCCCTGGCCAGAGCCCTGGAGATAGAATCTGCAAGAGGGCCATCAACTCGGCGTGCTGTGCGGGCAGTCGCCATGTCGGGCGACGAGAGAGACAACAGCCTAGAGAACATCCTGAAGAGAATGGAAAACACAATGAATGCAATTAAGGACAAATTCACTCCGATTACACCCCGCCCTCGACAACAGGGACGTCCAAGCTGTTGGGAATGTAGAGAGCCAGGACACCTCAGAGCCCAGTGTCCATGGGGGCTACAGAAAAACAGAAACCAGAAGCAGGATGAAGCTGCCCGATCTGGCCAGCCGTCGGGAAACGTGTAAGCACTGGTCTTAAGGGGCGAGGGTCGGTGACTGCGGGAGTTAAGGCCCCAGTATTTCTTCAAGTACGCTCAGTGAAGCAAGATTTTGATGCGATCCTAGTGGAGGGCAGTCTGGATAATGTTTCATGCCGCATGGTTGTGGACACTGGAGCAACCATTACTGTTGTCAGACCAGACATCTTTGGGCCTTGTTCCCAGCAGTCACGGGGCCATAATTACAGACAAAGCTTTGTGACGACAGTGACAGGCGAGACCACACCAGTGAAGGGGAAGAAAAAGGTACAGTTGAAGTTGGGGGACCTCTGCATTGAGCACGAAGTGTACATAGCCGACATTGAAGACGAATGTTTATTGGGTCTGAATGTGTATCACAAGTTAGAGTGCTGTATAGATACTCGGTCGGGAGTACTAATGACTGGTAACTGAGAACTGGTAATGAAGCCACGAAGTGAACTGTCTTAGCCAACCAGTTGCCAAATGGTCTGTTGTGAGACAACTGTTTTGCCAGCATCCAGTGACATTTTCATCCCCACACAGTGTCGAGGCAATGTTGTGCGGTGTGTAGCTCTGGTCGAACATATGAGAAGAGGAGGCAGCTTACCTGATGAGGTGGTGGTAGCAAGAACATTGGTTTCGCCAAGTTCTAGAAATTTACCTGTTCGAATGGTTAACTTGTCGAACAGGCCAGTCCAGCTTGAAGAGGGGGCCATTATAGGTGTGTGCAAATAAGCCTCCCAAATAACTACAACTGACACAGAAGCCATAAAGTCAGGTGACCTTAATGGGACAATGCCAGAACCACTCAAGGAACTACTGACTAGAATTGGAGAAAACTTGAACTGGAGACAAGAAAAGGCTGTGGCAGAACTTCTAAAGAAAAGCAAGAAAACTTTTTCATGTTTGCCACTTGACCTTGGCTGAACATTCGCTGCACAACATCACATTGATACAGGAGAAGCTAGGTCAATCAAACAACCCCCAAGACGACTGCCTCTGGCTACGCAAGTGACTGTGGATGGCATCTTGAAAGAAATGACGGACTTGGATGTGATTAAGCCGTCGGTTAGCCCTTGGTCATCACCTGTTGTGCTAGTTAACAAGAAAGATGGGTCTACAAGATTTTGCGTGGATTACCGCCGGCAGAATGATGTGACCAAAAAGGACTGCTACCCCCTCCCCTGGATTGATGACATACTGTACAGCTTGACAGGGTCACAATGGTTCTCTACACTTGACATAAAGAGTGGCTTCTGACAATGTGAGGTGGCACAAGAGGACAGGGAGAAGACAGCCTTCTATGTGCAAGGGAAAGGAACTTGGCAGTTTAAAGTCATACCGTTTGGGCTATGCAATGCCCCTGCTACCTTCGAACGACTAATGGAAAAGATCCTACCTCTAGATATTTGCCCAGTTTACTTAGATTGTATCGTGGTCACAGGTAAAACATTTGAAGAACACCTTACCAGATTAGATTCCGTGTTCCAGAAAGTGGCTGCTGCAAATCTGAAGCTGGTTCCCAAGAAGTGCCACCTGTTCCAAAAGAAAGTTAGTTGCCTAGGGCATGTGGTATCAGCTGATGGAATCCAGACAAACCTAGAGAACACCAGGGCAATAAAAGACTGGCCACAATCAACCGACAGGACACAGGTGAGGAGCTTTCTTGATCTCTGCGCATATTATCGGCGATTTGTACATGGATTTGTTACGATTGCCAAGCCATTACATGAGCTTACTGAAGCCAAAAGAAAATTTCTGTGGACGTCTGAATGTGAAGCCTCTTTCAGAAAATTAAAAGAAGTTTTAATATCCCCTCCAGTTTTGGGTTTCCCTCATAATGAAGGCGATTTCATATTGGACACAGACGCGAGTGATGTAGGCATCGGTGCTGGCTATCACAGGTTCAAGATGGAGTAGAGAAGCTGCTAGAATATTTCAGCTAAGTGCTGCAGAAACCAGATAGGAACTATTGTGTCACTCGCAGGGAACTATTGGCAATGGTGAAGTTCATATCACATTTCCACCATTACTTATATGGCAGACACTTTACTTTGCGAACAGATCATGCTGATCTATGCTGGCTACTGAACTTTAAGAATCCCGAAGGACAAATAGCTTGATGGATACAACACATTCAAAAATACAACTTTGAAATCCAACACCGTGCATGTCGTTCCCATAATAATGCAGATGCATTATTCCACAGGCCTTGTGACGCCAATTGTCGCCATTGTGAACTGCAAGAGGAGAAAAGCAGAGGAGTGCGCTATGTTAGAACAACAAGGCTTCAGGCATCCACGTCCGATGGGAAGTACTCTTGGACTGATGGCAAGATAAGAGAAGAACAAAGAAAAGACCCAGACTTGTGCCCAATACTGGGTTGGAAAGAGCAGGATCACCGGCCAGAATGGCAGGAGCTCTCCGAAAAGAGTGCTACAGCTAAGGCATATTGGGTACAGTGGAATTCACTTGTTCTGAAGAATGGGGTCCTCTACTGGAACTGGGAGAGTGCAGATGGCAGACATGAACACCTACAGTTGGTCCTCCCAGAGAACATGATCCCAGAGGTGCTGAAGGAGCTCCATAATTCAGTGTCAGGCAGTCATTTCGGCATTAATAAGACATACATCAAGGTTTGAGAGAGGTTTTACTGGCTTCAATGCGAGAAGATGTAGACAGATGGTGCCGAATATGTGATGACTGTGCCGCAAAGAAAGGTCCGAGGGTCAGAGGCCGAGGTCGCCTCCAGAAGCCTGAATGAACCTTTTTTCCTAGAAAAACTATGGTGTTTTTGCTGTCCAGAAGTCGGGAGGCTTCGAACTAGGGATTTAGGAATTCATGGCAGCCATTTTGAATTTTTTTGCTCTAGAATTCTGTTAGTCTTCCTGCTCTATCATTTCATCTTCTCGGCTTCGCAATTTTATCCTTCCATGTGGAATCGGCCATAACCTGTATATTTCTCTTACTCTGTCATTCCGATAGTCTTCGTGCTCTCTCATTCCACTCATAATTTCATCCTACTCTCTCATTCATCAATTTCCCAGCTATAACCCTCATCTCCCATTCTTCCTCCTCCCCCCTTAACACTTGTCCACCAGCCTTTTCTTGTTTCCCATTGTACATCGCCTTGACAGGAGGTGCCGACAGCGGTAGCCATATTTGTTTCCTACTTACTTGATTCGACTCCACAAGTATACATATGTGTTTAAGGACGATGGTTAATGTACCATAGGCAGGGCTCTCACCCCTATCACCAATATATTTATTTATGAATGCATTCAGGCATCAAGATTAACAAGTCTTGACAAGTATGATACAAGTATTATAAAAGTATGGTACGTCATCATAGTAATTGTAAGAACTGCATTATTATTCCTTTCAATTAATTATTTCAATATTTAAAACTTTTATAGTAATTAATTATTATGTAATTATTTAGCATGTAAATACTGATTGTGTGTACTAGGACTGGTACCTCTGATGCTCTTTAAGAAAATGTTACGACAGGCACATGAAATAATGTCTATCAACACACGCAATGTAAGTTATAAAAAAACAATTTGTTTAAAAACTATAAATACGATATTCGTACCACAATAAAATACTATATACACAATATTTACACTATATACACAGAACACTATCATTCTTAAGGCGGCTAGCAGGTCTACGCCCCACCAATGTTTACTCCTGGAAGAGAGGAAGAGAGCGGTGGCAGTGTGTGGAAGATTTCCGCCATGGCATGCTGGGTCTGTAGCTGGAGCCACAGTTCCAGGATTTCCTCATGCTGGCCCCGAACCTGGGCCCGCAGCTTACAGAGCTCTCGCCACACTTCTCCAGCATCCTCATTTTCTTTCTCCTCTTCCTGTTCATTATCATTGTACACTTCATCCATGTTCTTGGTTCGTACTATAGATGAGCCCATTGTTGAACACACAGCATACTCAATGCCTTCATATTGAAGGGGCAGATCCACGACCTTGGAGACACCCGGACATGGTAGGTTTGCAGTATTGTCCTCTTCATCGCCCTACTACAATGGTAGAGGTGGATGCACCGGTGTAGCTGATTTACGTACTGGCGACCTGCTTCGGTCACACATAATAAGAATGAGTGATTGTCCTGGAGTGTATGTCCGCTTGTGAGACGAATTATATCATTAAATGCCTCGGCGTCTTGTTCTAACAAGGCATGGAAGACTTTCTGCTCACTCGACAAGGCAATATGAACTGGTAGAGGTGTAAATACCTCCCTATACGCATCCTCTCTTCGTATGTCGGATGGGTCTCTACACGTGCGTGGAGCATGACTCAACAAGGTCTACGGCCGCGCACAGGACAGTCCAGCGCCTCGTGAGGGCAAGACGACGAAACTGCACGCCTTGCCCCGACCAGCTCATCACCTCAGGTTTCAAAATGCTCAGAGTACATGTGCACAGTCATCACAGACTGCCTCCCAGGCACCCCAGTAGCTTTTCCAACTTTTCCCAATAAAAGAACTTTCGCTTTTAATTAATAACACAGAAATTTAGTTTTAAACAAATACATTTATTTATTCCTTCATACATAAGTATTCACATTATGAATATATAATGTCTGATTGACGAATCCAACTTCGTGGCATGCATCGGACCCCAGCCATCACACAAGAACCTTATTTCTTTCTTCTTCAATACCTTCTCGACCAAATGCGGGTTTGGATACCTGGTAACTTGAATTTCTTCGCCATAGAAACCTTGAATAGTCTTCCCTTTCACAACTTCTAGGTAGTAGAACCTTGGTTCGTAGTGACAAATCTTGACCACTTTAAATATTTCAGTGCTCCAGTTTGGTGTGTAGCCTTTAGTAAATGTTCCTTTCACTCACGACATTCTTACATAGTCTCCAACTTTCGCAGGTTTGCACGGGTCCAGTTTCGTCTCATTTTTATACACAGTGTGTAGTAAAGAGTAGTCTATGACATTTGCAGGCTTCATGTCCGTGGGCCGATGTACTTTGATTATATTTTGACAATAAGCTTCTGCAATGTATCCATCCAATTGTAGCTTTCTTGTGCTCAAAAAATTTTAGTGTTCGATTAAAGTGTTCACGACACTAGTCTTAAGATCACTAGGTAGAGTACTTGTTTATTTTTGTTTTTAAATCTGTGCTCGAAATGATTAGTTGTAGAATTCTTTGCAGAGGTCAGTATGTAAATACTTTCTCGGACCTGTATCTTGCAAAACAATGTTCATCGCATTTGTTAAATCCCCACAAATCTTAGTTTTTATGGTCACAGTCCACGAATATTTAATGTAGCAGTCAATAACAGTCAGGATGTACTTGTAAACTTCATACTTGCAAGCATAAGAAATAATTTCAAAAGTGTGTGCTTGGTACAAGTCCTTCAAAGCAGACGCCCAAACTGTATTTCGAGACCAGTTTCACCTTGCAGGCTTGTGAAGCTCGCTAGCAGTCTTTTGATATCTCATTCTATCTAACCATCTATACATAATTCTTCGATGATGCTGAATATTTCACTTGCACTGTAGTTATTTCCAGTCTGCTGAGAGGCAGCTAGTATATGTCTGTCTATAATTTCTTAAACATAATTACAGTAAACATATTCTGGAAGTCTCCCATATTCCTTTTTCTTATGTAGATCGAGACCAGAACCTAGGAATGCTCCACACACGTCTCAGCACTCTCTGCAACCATCTCCTCACACAACTATGCATGCTCCACACAAGACTCTACTGCATTCTACTTGTGCTGCACAATCTGCTCCTTATTCTTCTTACAATCCACATGTAGCTCCACCCTCTCTGCATACCTCACAAAACCCAGCCACAAATTCTGCATGTTCCGACCTACTTGAGGGTCACCATATTTCAGTAGTCATTAGTTTTGTTGTGTGGAAACTATGTTTCATTAATTTTACTCATGTATGACCTACAAATTATAGCTATCATACATTGAACTTAAAATAATACTCATCTCCAGTACACTCACATCAGACTTTTACAATGACTTATAATTTTCATACCTTGTGTAGTTGGAATTACATAATTTTTTATTTTGTGACTAAAGTATTCTTCGCTTCCACTTATTTTATATTAACATTTAAGTCACAAGGCACATATTGAACTAACTAGTTACAGTCCACCATTACCTGTCCTGAACCATACTGGTATTACCTAATTTGACATAATGCGATCCAGCAACCACATAACTTTTAGTATAAAGTTATTTATGATAGTGCCCATTTTTCTGCATTGAATTTCACTACAGCAGAACTATATTTTAATTTGTTACAGAAAATTTTAATTCATGTACAAATTTGTATTATCAATCCACCATTCCAATCGAGCTATCATTATATTTCAGATACTACTCATAATACAATTCAATCTCCCAGATCAGTTTCACCTTAACATGCCTTAACATGCCTCAGAAACAATAAGCATTCTTGACATCAACTATAATTTAGAAACATTCGGCCATAGTACACAACCATAATTCAAGTCTACAAATGTCTAAACCTAGCAACCTGATAGTTCTAACCCTCTATATCACGAAACATACCAACCAGCCCATCTGTTGTACTTATCATTAACAAAATCTCACTTTACAAATAAAGGAGGTAAGATGCCATTCAATATCCACAAGAGCAGGAAAGCAGTCAACTTCTACAGTCATATTCTACATAAAGAGACCAACAAAATTGTCATCTAACAACTGAGTTAACTACTCCCTACTGCTGAAATAACTATGTAAACTATTTTATTCGTTAAATCAGTACTCCTAGTATAAATATACATGGTATAACAGAAGTGATGGTCAATAATTCACACATGGAAAGTACTGGCCAAAAGAAGCTACAAATGCCCAATAAACATTGGTCCGGAAATCAACCGTTGTCGAGTTCTCGTAAGAAGTCGAATTGGAAACCAACTCCAAACGTGTTTGGATTCCTAGATAATTACGCTGCTATCTCAAGGTATGGGTTCGCCTATCAGGTTGTTGACGCATGCGCAACCACTCTCCTCGCTCCCTACATGCACTGTGCGATAAAGACAATCAGTTACGAAAGTAAAGGCACCGTGGACGGAGGTTACACTAACGCAGAGTACGCTGACATGCACTTCATGTATGGCAGGCAAAGCTAATGGCAGTGCACTTCAGGCTGCACGATTGTATGACGAAGCTTTTCCTCGCCACAGGCAGCCCGACAGACGTACATTTACGAGGTTACATCAGCGCCTTCGAGAAAGTGGGAGTTTCGCACATCATGTGCGAGAAGCTAGACCCAGATCCATAACACCTGTTGTTGAGGAAAGGGTGTTAGACATTGTACACGAACGTCCGAGTACTTCAACAAGGATTGCTATCCAGGAGCGTGTGCTGAGTCATATGAGTGTGTGGTGGATTTTACATCGGCAATAACTGTATCCGTATCATCTCCAGCGTGTGCAAGCTCTCAACAATGCAGACTTCCCTCCTAGAGAGAATTTCTGCTAATGGATGCAACAACAGTGTACTTTGAACCCCCTGTTTGTGGGCAGTATTCGGTTCACGGATGAAACTGGGTTTACCCGTGATGGCTTTTTCAACTTCCATAACTGTCACATTTGGGCCGATATTAATCCTAATGCGACACACGTGTCACGACATCAACGTTTTTCGTTGAACGTCTGTGCCAGACTGCTTGGAGACCGCATAGTTGGGCCACACTTCCTACCACAGAGACTAACCGGAGATTGGTACAAACAGTTTCTGCTTACTGTACTTCCAGATCTGCTTCATGATGATTATGTTCCATTGAACCAACGCCTGAACATGTGGTTTATGCATGACGGTGCTCCAGCACATTTTCAATTAACTGCGCGCCGGCTTCTAACTCGACGGTATGGTCAACATTGGATAGGTAGAGGAGGACCTGCGCCATGGCCTCCAAGGTCACCGGATTTAAATCCCATGGATTTCTGTGTGTGGTCTCATGTCGAAATCCTGGTCTTTGCTACTGAGGTCAACTCTCTTGAAGAATTACGCTTGCGGATTGAAGCAGCCTTCCAGCATTTACAGAATACACCAGGACAGCCTAGAGGATTCGCAACTCGTGTCAGAGACGAGTTCGATGTTGCATTCAGACGCATGGGAAACATTTTGAACACCTTCTTTAAAGATTAGAAATTCCATGTGTTCCTACATACTGATCAACTGCAACAAACAATGTGTTCTATCTCGACAATGGTTAATTTCCGGACCCATGTTTATTGGACATTTGTAGCTCCTTTTGGCCAGTACTTTTCGTGTGTGAATTATTGACCATCACTTCTGTTACAGCCTGTATCTACCATCCATTATATTTACCATAAGAACACGAGAAAGAGTAAAAGAAAATGAGAAATATATGACCAAACTACATACATATCATACATCACCAAATAAAACCTACATGCACTAATCAAACCCCTAATCCATTATAATCTCAGACAAAAATTCCACTGTGAAGCACAAGCCATACATAAAAAAATTCATCATTTCAAAACAGTACACCATTATGATCAAACGAAACCAATTAACCACAAAATGAACTACAGGCACAAACACTCAAAATACAAACAATGTAAAACCGCAATCATATTCATAATTTTCTATGTTAACACCAATACTAAAATTGTCCCATTCACTACAGGCATTGCACATAGCACTACAGGCATTGCACATAGCACCACAGGCAACACACTTCGCCCCAACAAGTATGGCACAAGCATAGTGCCCTCCACACATAGCAGTGCAGGCATTGCCAAAAACACAGCTGTGTGTATTGCTAACACCATCATCCTTTTCCCATTACCATATCTTCCAACCACCAGAAGCACATACACTGAAGGCATTGGAAATGTCCTTCACCCTCTACACAAAACTCTTCACCCCTGTAAACATATCACCATATGTGTGTAGCTCCACACATTGCTACACTCCAGCCTCATCTGCATAGACATGTAGCTCCACACATAGCTACATGTCAGACCCCCACATCTGCATGCACATCTCTCTCTTCAGTTTATACATGCTCACACTTCAACACTTGTTACACCCTTCTTAGAGGCTATATATGAGAAACACATTTTAGATGTGCATTTTTAGTTAAGGTGGTGAAACCAACGATATTTGACAAGCTGAGGCTCCAGCCATGATGCTGTAATATAGCTCGCCGGGGCACGACTTCTCTTAAGCATGCTCTTCAAGAGAATGATGAGAATGTACCTTTGCTGTGCCGAGGATCCTTCATATATCCAAATGTAGAACAATCACTCTCTTGTCGTTGGAGTCATTCTGAGATAGGCATGGTGAGCTAGCAATCCCCTCCTCCTCACCATCGTCCTCCTACTCCTCTCTCTCACCTTATCCACCAGAGAAGACTGCCTTCTATATGCCATCGTCCTCCTCCTCTCTTCCACCACAGGCACTGAAGGTGCCACGACGATCACAGGATGCTCTATTGTTGGCCTTTTATGTAAAGAGTCCTGTAGAAGACAGCAGGTCACTTAGCTGACTCAATAAATACAACCACTGGTACGTCATACTCATCTTCACAGGTGTGGTGATGCAGACGATTCAGCTGTGGGGGTGGTGGGGGTGGTGGTAGTAGTAGTAGTGATGAGACTGTTTCTTGAGAAGTCCTTGCAGTGAGACTTGTTGTACAGTTCGTCGAGCATTTCGTCACTGTTGCTGTCCCACACATGTATTACACACAAATCCCTTTTTCAAACCGAAGCCCCAAGAGCCCAGGAGATACTACTCCTTGCTAGTCTCGCAGTGTGCATCCTCTACCCTCCAACAAGTGTGTTGCAAGCCCGCCCTTCTCCCTTTAAGTGGTCATAAATCTATGTCAGCACCTCAGGATCGACCACAGGTGCCATCAAGCCATCCTAGTGACGCGCACTTCTTCACGTGCGAGTGAGCCACTACCTGTGGGAAGGGGTTAAGCATGTGCTCAAGGATCGCAGCTAGATTCGGCTATCTTCGAGCTTAATGACCCAGGCCATCAGACACCCGGGCAGTCCATCACCCTGCAGGCATGATGGCCATAACGCAACAAAATTATCACCTCAAGTTCCAACATGTTCAAAGTTTGTGTGTGCAGTCATCACAGATCTACTATTCCCAATAAAAGAACATTTAGTATTAATAACTGTAATGGATTTTAGTTAAAAATATGTTTATTAATTTCTATGTAAATATGAAAGAGCACTTTACAACAATTAAATTTAATGTTCCATTTGCAAATCCAAATGTCATGTCTTACATCGAACCCAAGCGAACACACTAATACTTAATTTCCTTTACTCTTAAAAACATTCTCAACTAAATATGTTTTTGGATACTTGGTAACTTGAATTTCTTCACTGCAGAAACATAATTGAATATCATTGCATTCAATGCTGTCAATGTAGTAAGCCCTAGGTCCATAGTGACGAAACTTGACCACTTTAAATATTTCAGTCGTCAAGTTTGATTGGCTAGTCTTTAGTGATTGTTTCCTTTATTCACAGCATCCAGACATAGTATCTAACTAATACTTTAGGTTTGTGCGTGCCCAGTTTCTTATCGTTTTTATAAATTGTTTGTAGTTAAGTGCTGCCCTTGTCATCCACAGGCTTAATGTTCGTGCCCCGATGTGCTTTGTGATTTTATTTTGACAGGAGCTTGAGTAATATATCCACTCACTTGTAGCTTCCTTGTGCCGAATATTTTTAACCCACTTGTCAATCTACAAAGTACAATTAATTTGTTCCACGATACTGGTCTTCATGCTACTGTGGTTAGAGTAGTGGTTGTTTTATGTTATATTTATTGCTGACATAATTTTAGACTCCATGGTTAGTGCTGTGTATACACATGCTTAGTTGGAATACCACATTGGTAGAACAATAACAATATCTGCTAATGGTTATGACCGTTGGTACTTGTCTGTGTGGCTGCTACGCTCTCAGAATGGTTCAAATGGGTGATGTTGACTGCCTTCCAGCAAGAGTTATTTTTACAGCTTGTATGGTAGTATAGACCGAGAGTGTCTTTTGAATGTTTTGAAATGAATGTTAATAGTATGATGATGGCTGATGTGATATGTGCGGTCTCTATGACAGATTCGTGCATAGTGTTAGCAGGTGCCTGTGATGCTTTTGGCTGCCTCAGCCAGTTAAGTATGGCTTGTGCATTGGGATGACTACCTATCCATCCTGCAGTCTATTACGATTTTCAGTATATAGGCTGTTGAGTTGTCTGTGATATGCATGACGAGGAGAATCGTATTGTCCACCCTGTTTGAAATGTGTTAATTCATACATACATATTTGTATGTATCCTCGACACATTTACTGTATTATTAGAAGAGCTACATGGGGAAACAGTGAAGAGAATCGAACAGAGCCTGTAGGAACCAGTTAGGACCCGCTCAGGAGGACCATAGAATTATCCAGTGACTCTAGGAATCTGTTGAGTATGTGTGTATGAGATCATAATGTTAATATTTTCCAACTGGGTGTACAAAGTGACTTAACAAGTTTGTCATCACAAGCAAATATGTCAATTATAATGATAAAATTGTTATACTAATTTTTGGTTATTCTTTCAAGATAGAGGTCCGTCATAAGATTCTCATGTGAGTCTCTTCAAAATATTATACATTCAGTCATTTTAATCCTTGATGCCAAAATATAAAACCACCACTACTCTACCGACAGTGTCATGAAGACCAGTATCGTGAAACTATTTAAATATACTTTGTAGATTGACTAGTGAGTCAAAAATATTCAGACAAAGGAGCTATAAGTGGGTATGTATGTATGTGTGTGTGTGTATATATATAAAGCTCCTGTCAAAATAAAATCACAAAAGTACATCGGGGCATGAACATTAAGACTGTGGATGACAAGGGCTGTACTGTACTACAAACAGTATATAAAATGAAAAAAACTGGGGCTGCACAAACCTAAAGTATCAGTCAGATACTATGTCTGGATGCTGTGAATAAAGGATACAATTACTAAAGACTAGCCCATCAAATTTGACGAATGAAATATTTAAAGTGGTCAAGTTTCGTCATTACGGACCTAGGGCATACTACATTGATAGCATTGAATGCAATGATATTCAATGAGGTTCCTGCAGTGATGAAATTCAAGTTACCAAGTATCCAAAAACATATTTAGTCGAGCAGGTTTTTAAGAGTAAAGGAAATTAAGTATTAGTGTGTTCGCTTGGGTTCGATGTATGACATGACATTTGGATTTGCAAATCGATCATTAAATTTAATTAATGTAAAGTGCTCTTTCTTATTTACATAGAAATTAATAAACATATTTTTTAACTGAAATCCATTACAATTATTAATAATAAATGTTCTTTTTTTGGGAATAGTAGATCTGTGATGACTGCACACACACACTTTGAACATGTTGGAACTTGAGGCGATAATTTTGTTGCGTTATTGCCATCATGCCTGCAGGGTGCTGGACGACTCTAGCTGCGATCCTTGAGCACATGCGTAACCCCTTCCCCCCGGGTAGTGGCTCACTCGAACGTGAAGAAGTGCGCGTCACTTGGATGGCTAGATGGCACCTGTGGTCGATCCCGAGTTGCTGACATAGATTTATGACCACTTAAAGGGAGGAGGGCGGGCTTGCAACACACTGGTTGGAGGGTAGAGGATGCACACTGCGAGACTAGCAAGGAGTAGTCTCTCCTGGACTCTTGGGGCTTCGGTTTGCAAAAGGGATTTGTGTGTAATACATGTGTGGGACAGCAACAGTGACGAAATACTCGCGACGAACTGTATAATAGTCTCACTGCAAGGACTTCTCAAGAAACAGTCTCATCACTACTACTACTACCACCACCCCCACCACCCCCACAGCTGAATCGTCTGCATCACCACACCTGTGAAGATGAGTATGAAGTACCAGTGGTTGTATTTATTGAGTCAGCTAAGTGACCTGCTGTCTTCTCCAGGACTCTTTACATAAAAGGCCAACAATAGAGCATCCTGTGATCGCCGTGGCACCTTCAGTGCCTGTGGTGGAAGAGAGGAGGAGGACGATGACATAGAGAAGGCAGTCTTCTCTGGTGGATAAGGTGAGAGAGAGGAGTAGGAGGACGATGGTGAGGAGGAGGGGATTGCTAGCTCACCATGCCTATCTCAGAATGACTCCAACGACAAGAGAGTGATTGTTCTACATTTGGATATATGAAGGATCCTCGGCACAGCAAAGGTACATTCTCATCATTCTCTTGAAGGGCATGCTTAAGAGAAGTCGTACCCCGGCGAGCTATATTACAGCATCACGTCTTGAGCCCCAGCTTGTCAAATAACGTTGGTTTCACCACCTTAACTAATAATTCACATCTAAAATGTGCTTCTCATGTATAGCCTCTAAGAAGGGTGTAACAAGTGTTGAAGTGTGAGCATGTATAAACTGAAGAAAGAGATGTACATGCAGATGTGGGGGGCTGACATGTAGCTACGTGTGGAGCTACATGCCTATGTAGATGTGGAGGCTGGGTGTAGCTATGTGTGGAGCTACACACACATTTTGATATGTTTACAGGAGTGTAGAGTTTTGTGTAGAGGGTTAGTGACATTGGCAGTGGGAAGAGGATGATGGTGTCTGCAGTACACACAGTGGTGCCCATGGTATTGCCTGTCCTGTTGTGTGCAGAGGGCACGATGCTTGTGCCGTACCTGTGGTGCGAAATGTGTTGCCTGCGGTGCTATGTGCGATGCCTATGGTGAATGGGATTATTCTAGTATTGGTGTTTGCATAGAACATTTTGGATATGATTTTGGTTTTACATTGGTGTTATTTTGAGTGTTTGTGTCTGTAGTTAATGTTGTGTTTAATGGGTTTTGTTTGATGATAATAGTGTACTGTTTTGAAATGATGAATTTTTTAAATGTTTAGCATGTTCTTCATGGCGGAATTTTTGTCTGAGATATGCAATGCATTTGGGGATTGATTACTGCACGTAGGTTTTATTTGGTGATGTATGTTATGTAAGTAGTTTTGTTTTATGTTATTCATTTGCTTTTACTCATTGTTGTGTTCTTATGGTAAATATAATGGGTGGTGTTTATGTTTATACTAGGGGTACTGATGTAATGAATAAAATGATGGTTTATAAAGCGTGTTTTGAAAATCAACCATCAAACTTCGGCAGCTAATACCGAATGAAAAATGAAGCAATAAACATATAGGTCACCTAGTACCTAAACCTAATATTACGGATGCAATAAGCCCTTTAAAAATAAATTGGAAACAGTTTTTTCCTCGAAAAATCGGAAACCATATGTGGTGAAACGGCAAAACCCTGAACAGTGTTTTATGTTATCATTATCTTTAATCCCTCCGCAAATGCTCGTTCTAGCATTCTTCCATAATGCAAATCACAGGGGTGACCACCCTAGTGTGTCGTCAAACTTTTGCACTGTCTAGAAAATAAGTATTTGAGAACGAATACTTTGCGAGCATGACATGCCTAACAAACAAGGTCCTCTTGTTGCAAGTGTGTAGGAGACACTATTTTCGTTCACAACTATCATCAAGACCGTGTGATATGTGCGGTGGTACAGTGCATTATAGCATTCGTCTGCCACTTTGAAGTGACACGTAATCTACCAACATATGACAAACAATTACAACAGAGTATTTAATCGTGTAAAGTTTGATCTAACCATAGTAAAGAAGTGTTATTCTGAGGTATGATTTACTTGATTTTAGAAACACGAGGAAAAGTGTCAGGATTTTACTATGTATGTGAAAAACAAATAAAACCTTGTTAAACATGATGACGACCATATTTTTTAAGACAGGTTATCAAGAGCACCTTAGTGTTTAAAAGTATTTAAACATAGTTGAATGTCCTAAAGAAACCTGTTGTGTGTATACATCCCAGTAGGTAGGCAACTAGTACAACACACATGAAATGATAGTTGTGTATGTCAACAGGACAAGGTTCCAGAGAGTGGTATTAAACCTCTTGCCTTAATAAATGCAATGCATTAGGAGTGCAAAACAACGTACTTATGACATGCATCTACTACATATGTACAGTATCTGTCAGTTATAACATTCCTATGCTAGAAACTCTATTGTGCAAAGAAATACAATTATGTAAACACAGAGATCAGTGAAGTTATTGTGACTTATTTGTTAACACATACTATATTGTCACGTTGATTTAATCAGTTCCGACTACCGCATCTCTTAAACAACAAACGTCCACCTCCACCACGAGCTATAAAAAGAAATTATCGGCACGTAAACTAGAAGAGACCTACTTTATTTCAAGGGGTTAGCTCGCGACCCCAATTTACGACCAAATAAGAACACCACTCCAGGACTGTAACCACAAACAGCAAAACATGGTACCAAATTCTAGGTAACTGTGGTGAACTTCTGTGACATGCTAAAAAAACTAAATAAATCTAAATTGTCCACACCCTAAGACCTGTCCGGAAGTTCCTAACGTCCTCGGCTGCTTTAACTATAGGCTAGCATAAATAATTAAGAAATAATATCAAACAACCCGAGACTGAATACAGCTGTATTTCTAACACAACAAGGGTCTTAACCATTAAGTAAATAAATGAAAAGAAATTTATTCGTCAACACACGACTCTACTTAATTTTCAACACGACTTCAGTTACAACAAACAATAATCTTGCTTCAAAAATAAAATATAAACTTTCGACAAAAAAATAATTGTGTTCAAATACCCAAGTTAACATGACAGTGTAAACACCAAATAAAAAAAACTATATTAAAGATCAGAGACAAAAATATACAAAACATGAATTTACTTTAACTAAAATAATAGAGGCTTCAAAACCTAATCAAAGTACGAACTAAATAAATATTCTCCCGGTGAATTCTGCAAGTGTACAAGAATAGTGAATGTCATTCTAAGAAAAAAATGTATTATAATGATTATTATTATTTCTTAAGATTAATTTGGCGACAATAACTTCAACGACTTGGCCTCAATACTGAAAGCGTCGCGGCAACTACTTACAATGGAATCGTCTCGACGAGAGGGTCCTAACGTCACGGCATCCTAACGGCGACTGCCCCAAATTGGGCCGTTGATATCTCTTAAATCTACATGATGTGCTAACTACATACTAAAAAAACAAAGGTCTAAGACCTAACCACACTAGCCTTATGTCTTCATGTTGGCGTCCTCGGCGACCTGCTTCTTAGGGTCATACGTCCGTCTTCTTCCATGGTCGGCAAGCAACTCTCCCCTCACTTCTCCTCTCGCCATGTTAAAAACCACTCCACGCCGCAAAAACTTACTCCACGTGGAGTCCTACTCGCCAATCAAGGATCGAATATCCTGTTAACCGACCAATCCACACCTCCATGGTGACACAACACTTCTGATGGCAGAGCACTCGGTGCGACGTCTGTACAAGCAAAACTAAAAATTAACGACCGCCAGTGCAAGGCTTGCCAACTCTCTATTCAGTGTCCTACACTAAAACTGTTGTCGTAGCTGCCCGGTAAGGGAGGGGGGGGGGAGGAAAGTGGGACCACAGTCAGGAGTTATCGACCCGATGCCAAGCGGCGCGAGCACTAGATGGAGGGCGAGGGGTGCACATAGTCCCCCTCCTCCCACCTCCCCACAGCCCACCAGCTACCCAAGTCGACAGTCAGCGCTGCATCTAACTCCTACCCCCTCTACTACCCAGCTTTTCCAAGCTAGAAGCCTATCACTGCCAGTGACCGCGCTAGGACATGTTAGCGAGAAAATAACAATCGAGAGAAGGGCAACAGGAGAAAAAAACAGAAAAGTCAAAAGAAAGCTTTGCTCAACCAGGAACACGCAGCAACATTAAAACAAAAGGTCACTCAACTTCACTGAAGATCTAAAATCCGATCAGCGCAACTTTAAATCTTAACAAAAAATCATCCTAAAAAAATTTAAATACCCGAGAACTAACCAACGTAACATTACCAGGGTCGTCGTGATTTGTGGACCACACAAATAGTAATACAATGAAATGAAGGGTTTATGTGTGTTGACAGCATCAGATACAAAAAAAAAAAAAAATTACTTAGGGCCACCAAACCATCATGCTCATGTAAGACCTACCCCAACCAAGGTAATCATTCTACCAATTTGCATCTCATTTTTTAAAAAATAACGAATACGCCTTTTAGACTTCAGTATGATAAATGTTCTTTCGCAAACGGTGTGTGACTTAACAAGGTGTAAAATAGAAATTATTACGCCCAACTTGGATACTCGCTACGCTGGCCAGCTGGATGACGAATGAGGTCCTGGAGATCGTGTTACAAACTTTGGAAGGGAAGAGCAGCAACCAGGTATCCTTCTCAGGTCTCCAGCGACTGCATGCCTAGTGGCCAGCTGCTGCACCTCGAGCTCCACTCTCTCCGATGCATCTCAACTACAACAAAATCATGGAAATATCAGTGCCACGACGATACAAGAGTAGAAGTTACCCCTGGACTTCAGGGTAACAATATCTGAAACATACCATTTTTAACAACCAATAATGTTAGCAACAAGACTCATTAGCGACCATGATCACATCATCAACAATGTTACTTTAGCAGCATCACTAAAGTCTTTTATAATTGCGACTATGTCTCAGGAAGAGATAGGGCACCCCAAAAGTAAAAAAAAAAAAAAAAACATTACCAACAAATTAAAATCTAGCTTTTCCACCCTTAATTATCCTTACATATTCTTCACATCTCGATGGGGACGGTTGTAAAGGCTAAGTCCGATGTCAAATCACACCTCTCTTGTCCGACAGAATGAGAGTTCCAACAAGAAAACACAAAACGATAAGCATCTTCGATTGTTGTCCGTAAACTAGTATTCGGACAGTTCAAAACCAGTGGAAGTTCATGCACAGCACTACACCTTGAAGAATCAAACATCTCTGGCTCCACTCCACAACCTCGGTCAGCCAGGACAAGGGTGTCACAGTCACGACAAGTATCCTCTGCAGCGGACGGCGGACTGGACCCATGTCGATCGGTAGAGTGATGTTCCGTTGTGGTAGTGTGAATAACTGGAGGCCAAGCTGGTAACCAGGTAACCAGCCAGATCTACTCCTCTTCCCACGACCAGAACCAGACATCTTTTTCTGGAGCCAGAGTGTCCGAGCGCTGTTGACCAGGATCAGGGCAGGAGCTCAATCAGCCCCGCATACCCCAGTAGTCGACATCACAGCGCCAGGGCATCTTACCAAAGTCTCAGCATTTCGAAGGAAAATGGACAGACCTCAGCCTTCACGAGACAGTACCTCCATCTTCTTATATTCCTTTTCGTTTCCAACAGCTGGTAGATCCTAACATTTCCACCCACATTTATGACGATTAAGCAATGTTATTACCCCATTAGGTAAATGACAAAAAAATAATAACAAAAAAAACTGTAAGTCGGCAAGTTACTTCCAATCCTATACTAAGAAATGGGTGCACCTAGATCTCCCTTTAACATTCGACAGGTGAGTAGGCCTCACCACGGCTAAAAAAAACTTTCCTTGACCTCTACAGATAGATTAAAGGGGTTGAAAATCAGACCCCATCAAAATATAACATTGTTCTTCATCTCTACATAAAGCTTCCCGACCAGTGGGTGTGCATTTACTTCTAAAAACAATGGTTATTTTTAATGCTTTTAAAAACATCACACCGTCAGCTTCCACTACGTCTACATCAACAGCAAAACTTCCTGCCCGTCGTCATACTAGGGGCTCACTTCTATTCACCTCAGATTTACTAATAGCAACTTCACTACAACAATAACAAAATAAAATTAAGTGGTCGTTACATTAGTACCATTGAATAGGACAAGTTTTACCATTAATTACAATCGTCAGGTTCTCTCCGATGTAGCTACATTTCACATATTAACAGGTCGTCAGAACATCATCATCAATGGAAAGCCAAAGGGTGACTTCCTTACCACTAGCATCAATCATAGTGGCTTTAACCCTACCACTCCTTCTGATGTGTTAACAAACATCAGACTCTACACTAGAACCACAGGGATTCTCATAATGCTTCTGTTCCTGGGTGTTTCTTCTTTTACGACTAGTACTACAAACTTTCCAAAACAACCACAAAGCAAGTAATAATGTTAGCGACAAAATAACGACAGTGGATGCAATCTCCCATTCCACAACCGACTGAGGACTTATCGCTTCCACGCATGGCAGAACTCTTAATCCTATCAAATATGGGTTCCTCACAATAATGACCATCAAAACCATAATTACCACGCCTAATGAAATACTCTACAAGTTACGCACCCAAAAATCTTCTAACCCTACCGGTTTATCTAAACTGATCTTAGCCTCCTTGACCACACTCATCTCCAAAGTAAAATTCAAATGAGGTATGGAGGAAGGCCAATACTCTTTCAGATAATCATTAAACGAAGGGAAAACTGTCAAAGAAGAAGTAGTGTGAGGATGAAATTTAAGTTTATTTACTTTAGACCAAGCGGCGGGAATGACATGAATTATTTCAAATTTAGTCTTAGCATTAAAACCACAAGGGTACGTCTCTGAGATCCATAGTTAATTATTCAAATACATTCTGCAATCACACGGCACCGCAACATCAATAGCCCCTGGGTGCATCTCGTCACCTAAAAAATTAGAAATACTCTTACTCAAAGTGCAAACTAACTCCAAATTTCTGACAGCATTCGTGAGAAAATAACGCTCAGGTCCCACCTGAGTAATAATTATGTGTGTTCCGGGCTGACAGCTAAATGAACAAACTTCTGCTAAATGTTCGGCGGATGTACCCTGAAAGACTGTTTTGGGGCAGAACGCTCCGGTCACCGCATCACTTGAGTACCTTGGCACAAAACACAAATGGTCCTGATATGGCCTACAATCTTGTAAAGCCCTTCCTCGAATAGCAGTTCTCATTATTCACTGCCAAAAATGTGGTTTCGTGGCGCAAAACACAAACTGATTGTTTCCACTTAAAAGGTACAGCTTCAAAATCAAATAATTTCCACTGTGCATCTCTCCTAACGACAGGAACTTTTAGACGTACATACAAATTCTCCTCAAAAATCTTACATGAACTAATTTCTAAATGATAATAAGTCTGGACATCATCTGGAGACACCGCTAGCCTATATCCGTCTTTACCAATTTCTACCGCCATAAGTTCTAATTTTGTTTTCAAATATATCGGTGAAATCAAAACTGCAGGGAGTTCATGAGAATGGTACTGATCAATTCGAAACAAAGTATGAGCCTGTTTTGCCATAAGGGCAACTGTTAACAACTGACTTTGAAAAATCTGAGACACCTCCTTAACCATACCACCCCTACTGTCTTCCAAAGCCTCTCGGAATTCTAAGAATTTAGTGAAATTATTAAATTTACTTTACACCTTTCCAAAACGCGTACCTAAAACTTCGTTTACAACAGAAACTTGATTAGACAGATTAGCTAAAGTTGCGTGATTAATTAACACCTGCTGATTCATAGACTCTACAATATAAGCTAATTGTTTCTCGTTGCTAAAAAGAGTGTCAATCTGATTAACTGTAGCAATGTCACAACACCAGTTGGCTACGTCGCCTAGGAAGGTCAAACCTCTTTTCTTACGGTTTATTCGTGGATCCTCAACGAAATCTTCTCCGGCTGCATTATTAAGTGAATCTAACAAGGTCTCGCTGAGCATCAAAAACTGTTTCGATTCCTTATGAACATGGCAGAATTCCTTCACACCTGGTTGAGCGCAAGTTGTGCCTAAATTGATATTTTCAACATTACTTACTCATTTTTGCAGCCAAGCTGACTCAAAATTTAAAGGTATGGAGGACGAGTACACAATCACCTTTGGCATCGGCTGGAAGTAGGCTCCAGTGACAACTCCGACAGCCATCGGTCCATCGTCTTGCATCGTACCTCCTTGCATCAGTGTCAGAGCCAGCCAGACCATGAAGATCGTCAGCGCCATCTTCGTCCGACAGGATTCTTTCCAATATTTTCAGTTCACATCCTTGCTTGCATCCTGGACAAAATCGTCAATAACATGTTATTTATCCCCCCAAAAAAAAAAAATAACAATCCTCACCTACCAAACTACCTGTGTCTTCTGCTACTGTTAACGTTTGGTTCGAAACCTGGAAAAAAAAAACGGCACAAAACAAAAAAAATAACTTAAGGGTCCCAGAACGTAATTTTAGAACTTTATGTAAAACAGATGAATTAAAAAAAAATTACTCTATTATGTTCAATGCAATTACAAGTTAACTTAACCCCGAATAAAGGGTTTCATTTGTTAAACATTTGTAACTTCTATTTTGGGTTGCCCTTTTACGACCTTCTTAAGAGCATACAGATTAGATGACAACTTTTTCACCACCAATGCAGGACCGTTCCAATGATGGAGAAACTTAGGGGTCATGCCTTTCTTCCTGGTAGGGGTGAACACCAGCACCTCCTGTCCTGGCTGATATTCAACCACCCTACACTGCAGGTCGTAGTGTCGTTTGGCCTCCTGCTGCCTTCGCAGGTTCTCCATGGCCTGCCGTTGAAGGGTCTTCCACTTCCTTCTCAGCTGTTTGCTCTCGTGCTCTTCCACCTTTTGGTTGAGGCATACCTCTGAAGGCAGTACCGGTTCTCTGCCATAAACAAGTAAAAAGGGGCTGAATCCAGTACTCTCTTGTCGACTAATATTATATGAAAATGTCACCAACGACAAACTTTGGTCCCAATCCTGCTGGTTCGAACTGACATAGTTTATCATACTGGTCAATGTAGCATGCAGCCTTTCAACAGCCCCATTACACTGTGGTCGATAGCCGGAGGTCATAGCGCCCTGAATGTCCATGAGTCGCAAGAAGTCGGTGTTGAGTGGCGGCATATCACATTTTCCAGTACGAACTGAGCTACTTCTTTCGCAGAGCCATCGGGGACAGCCTTTGTCTCTGCCCAGCGTGTGCTGTAGTCAATGCATGTGACGACATATTTGCTTCCCTTGGTGGTCTTAGGGAAAGGTCCCGACAAGTCTACTCCCGCACGGTCGAAGGGTCCACCCACGGGGATAGGTTGTAAGAGACCTGCTGACTTCCTATTGGTACCTATTTTCGTCTGGCAATCTACGCACGTCCTGGTGTACTTTTCTACGTGTTTCTCCAGGCCTTTCCAGTAAAACCTACGACGGATCTTGTCTACCCTCCGAGCCAGACCCAAGTGGCCTCCTATCAAGGGGTTGTCATGGGCCTCTGAAAGAATTTCACTTTTTAGGCTTTCGGGGACAACCAAAAGTTTTTTTGCCTACTTTCAGGTCTAGGATTAAACTTGTATAAAATGCCATCTTTTAAACAAAAATTCTTAGCTAGGCGGCCTAATTTTGAATTATCATAGGTTGGGTGTTCGACTTCTTCAATCAGGGGCAACAGGGTGGGATCATTTCTCTGCGCTTTACTCATGTCAAAACCAGGGAGTGAAAATACTGGCAAGTCCAGGGCTTTCTCTTTGTCTTCCTCGGTTCCCCTATCTACTGCATTGCGACTCAAACTATCCACATGGGAGTGGTTCTTGTCGCTCGAGTACTTGATGTCGAAAGTATACTCGAGCATCTTCAGTGCCCACCGGGTTATTCTCCCAGCACTATGTGCATTCATCTTTAAGTTGTCCATGTAGCACAGACTGTGGTGGTCTGTCACTGTAGTAAATGGCTTTAAATAGATATAGGGTCTAAATTGATAAAGGACATACACTAATGCAAGGCATTCTAAATGTGTGATGGGGTACCTAGACTCAGCTGGAGTGAGTGTACGACTCGCATAGGTAATAGGGTGCAATTTTCAGTAGCGTCGTTGCATAATTATGGCCCTAATACCCAGGGTGCTAGCGTCAGTGTGGATTTCAATAGGTTCGCCTTCCAGAAAATGTACTAAAGTAGGGGATGAAGTTAATTTTTCCTTTAAGGCCTGAAATGCTTGTTCTTGGGGTTTCCCCAAGATATAAGTTTCATTCTTTTTTTTTTTTTAAGACTAGACAAAGGTTTGGCGATCTGAGAAAAATTTTGAATAAATTTCCTGTAAAATGAAGCAAGACCTAAAAAGCTTCTTATGCCCCTGGCATCTTTAGGTTGGGGGAATTCCTTCACTGCTTTGACTGTGTCAGGGTGAGGTTTGATACCCTCTGCGTTAACTAAGTGGCCTAGCACCTCGGTTTCCTCGTATCCAAAAGTATATTTAACTGGTTTCAGGGTGAGATTAGCTTTGTCGAAACGTTGTGAAACCTGTTCTAATCTGTGTAAATGTTGGTCAAAAGTACTCCCAGCTACTAACACATCGTCTAAGTAAACAAGACAAGAACCCCACTTTAACCCTGCTAGAGTCTTGTATATATATTTTTGAAATATCGACGGGGCTGTTTTAAGGCCAAATGGAAGCGTCTCAAAACAAAAAGTGCCTTCAGGTGTCATAAACGATGTCTTTTCCTGGTCAGCTTTAGCAACCCTTAGTTGGTGATAAACTGCGTTCATATCGAGATGACTGAAAAATCTTGCCCTAGAAAGGTAACTCACGAAATCGTCTATACGAGGCAGTGGGTACTTGTCTTTTACAACACTGTTCAGCCGGCGGTAGTAGACACAAAGACGAAAATCATCATCCTTCTTCCTAACCAACACTTCTGGTGAGCACCAGCTAGTACTAAAAGGTCTAACTATGCCATTCTTGATGTGCTCCTCAACGATGTCATGTATTACCTCTCGCTCACCTGGGGATACCCTATAAGGTACCAAAGTAATCGGTGTGCTGTCACCTGTATCAAGAGTGGCCACCTCTTTGTGTGTACGGCCTAACTGGCTAGAGTGCCAACTAAAACAGTGTATTTAAACAGCAAATGCATTAACTTCCTTTTCTGGTCAGGCAACAAGTTCGGGTTTATGTCTTATTTACTCTCGTCAAAATCACAACTATTGTGAGCTTGAAAAACAGTAGTCGAAATAGGTCGTGACTCTGTTGTTTCCTCAAAAGGCCACAAAACGCCTAATTTCATTCCTTGCTGCAAAGTAACTGTATGGGGTGCTACGTTCGTTACCCACAAAACTGTCGATTTTTCTTTACACAGAATGCTACGTGGTATCAACACTGAAAATTGGTCATACAATCTTTCAAATGTTTCCATCAGCACCTCAGTGGGTAACTGATTACTACTAAATTCAAATTAAATGGCATGATGTGTGCGTTGTTCTAATCGCAAAGAATCTTTAACTGTCACCACACCTAACCTCAAACATGATCTATCCTGCACTGGCTCAGTCACTAAAGGGTTGGTCTCCTCTAAACATATTGGTTCCAGCTCTGTAGCACCACTCTGTATTCCCTCATCAGCCTCCTGAATAGTACCGGAATTTACCTCTTTCCCTCGATTAGGGTGGTTCAACCACAAATGATGGTGGCCTACTCTACTGAACGACATCTGCGCCTGAAATTTCTGTAAAAAGTCACATCCCAGAATTTCACTATTGACTGGTGCCCTCAAAACTACTACTGGGTGTGAGTACTCAAACTTGCCTAATTTGAATTTTAGTTTAATCATGTGTGAAATAGTCTGTATTTGTCCTGACACACCTGAAAAAACCCTAGGCTTAGCTTCCTTCCGATATTGCCTCGGTACTAATCGGTCGTCCACAAGCGATACAGAAGCTCCACTATCAATCAAAAACGAGGTAGGTTTCCCAAACAGCTGAGTATGTACACATATAACTCCTAGCTCCATTGACAAGGAAACTTTTTGTTTATCAGAAGAGTCCTTTCCCCGTACGTGGTTCGTCCTAATTAGTTTTCCGACTGCTGGGAATTTTGGTTCCTTCCCTGCCCTCGACAGTATTTTCTTACATGGCCTACTTTCCCACAGTTGAAACAAATAGGGCGGCCATCCAGTGTCCTCTGCGGCCTACCATTATGGTGTGTCTGCTCCCTTGCCCGGTTGTGGCTAGAAGACCCCCTCTTTTCAATATTTGTCTCGGCCTGTTTACCCCTCGGTAGATCCTGACATATATCTTGTGCTGTTTGCATGGCCCTCATCTGCCCTACCATGTCCTGCATTTGCTTACCCAACAAGTCCAGAGTCATTTTTAACTGTCCTACCTCACTCTGAGCCACTGCTACCTCACAGCTGTTCCCTTGTGCCACTCTTGCCCTAACCACATTGCCAAAAGAGGTCCTCTCATTGACTGCCTGTTTGTTCCTGGCATAATAACTGCGTGCCTAAATGTTGCATAGGTTCTGTATTAATTGGTCCACTGATTTGTTTTCTAACATCACTTTCTCTACCAGACTTGCTGTTAGGCCCCTCAGAATGTACCTAATCTTTGACGCTTCTGGCATCGTCGCATCCAGCTTGTTACACATGCTCAACATATCGTAAATGAATTCCTCAATCGTCTCGTCTACGCCCTGTACTCTAAAGAGCAAGCACATTTCCAAGTCCTCTGTCTCGCCAACACGTGTAAATGCGGCTTTTAAAGCTGCCTCAAAAGTTTTAAAATTATTTAGTTCCACTGCTTTATCTCCCAAACTATCGAACCACAAAGCGGCGGACCCTCGCAAGTAACTGGGCAAAAACAGTACAAATTTTGCCATCGTCCCAACCATTCACTGTAGCCGCTCTTCTAAAATTTTACAGATACTATTATATCTTCAGAGCTCTTTCCAAAATAAAATCCCGTATTAATAGTGAATTTACAGTTTTACATGTTGTCGTTACTACAATCTTATGTTCTACAATCAGAAACAGAGTCCACACTAAAACTACCGTGTTCAGAATTATCGTCTGCCTCTAAGTCGACTAGGTTATCTGATACTGTAACTTCAGACTGTTGTAAACTCTGGTCGCTTACACTGTCTGTCTGAATTTTTAACTTATGCTCGTGTTCCTTCTTAGCCTCGCTACGAGTCCGTTTCTTTATCTCTGTAAACATAACCTGACGCCTAATAACATAACCCACGTAACCTAAACAAGTCCTACTAACAACAGGAGAGAGAGATAAAAAAAAAAACAAATGACGGTTAACCTCAAAACAATGTCATGTCGGCTTGTAGCACAGTGCTACCAACTCAGCGGCCTCGCGTCGCGTCACGAAAGCTTAAATACTACACTCGAATTTAATTATAGCTAACTTATCTTAGTTATGCTTATAATAAAAAAAAATTACGTCTTCCAGAAACTCACAACAGTAACCTTACCACTTGCTATGTTGCAAAGCCAGCTGCGCCCAAAGATTAACAAACAAACAAAATGTCATTTGCGAGTCCAATAGGCCCGACCCTAACCTTAACAAAACACTATCAGGCGCCCTACACTAATTTACTGTCATGTGGATTTAATCAGTTCCGACTACCGCGTCTCTTAAACAACAAACGTCCACCTCCACCACGAGCTATAAAAAGAAAATATCGGCACATAAACTAGAAGAGACCTAATTTATTTCAAGGGATTAGCTCGCGACCCCAATTTACGACCAAATAAGAACAACTCTCCGGGGCTGTAACCACAAACGGCAAAACATAGTACCAAAATTTAGATAACTGTGGTGAACATCTGTGACATGCTAAAAAAAAAAAAACTAAATAAAATTAAATTGACCAAACCCTAATACCTATCCGCAAGTTCCTAACGTCCTTGGCTGCTTTAACTATAGGCTAGCATAAATAATTAAGAAAAAATATCAAACAACCCGAGACTGAATACAGCTGTATTTCTAACACAACAAGGGTCTTAACCATTAAGTAAATAAATGAAAATAAATTTATTCGTCAACACACGACTCTATTTAATTTTCAACACGACTTCAGTTACAACAAACAATAATCTTGCTTCAAAAATAAAATATAAACTTTCGACAAAAAGAATAATTGTGTTCAAACACCCAAGTTAACATGACAGTGTAAATACCAAATAAAAAAAAAAAAAACAATATTAAAGATCAGAGACTGGATTTATAAATTCTAAAGTACGTTTTAACGATTACCTTGGTCGGCGACAAAAATATACAAAACGTGAATTTACTTTAACTAAAATAATAGACTTCAAATCCTAATCAAAGTACGAACTGAGTAAATATTCTCCCGGTGAATTCTAAAAGTGTACAAGAATAGTGAAATCCATTCTAAGAAAAAAAAATTATAATAATAATAATTATTACTTAAGATTAATTTGACAATAACTTCAATGACTCGGCCTCAATACTAAAAACGTCGCGGCAACTACTTAACAATGGAATCGTCTCGACGAGAGGGTCCTAACGTCATGGCATCCTGACGGCGACTGCCCCTATTGGGCCGTGGATATCTCTTAAAACTACATGATGTGCTAACTACATACTAAAAAAACAAAGGTCTAAGACCTAACCACACTAGCCTTATGTCTTCATGTTGGCGTCCTCGGCGACCTGCCTCCGAGGGTCATACGTCCGTCTTCTTCCATGGTCGGCAAGCAACTCTCTCCCCTCCCTTCTCCTCTCGCCATGTTAAAAACCACTCCACGCCACAAAAACTTACTCCACGTGGAGTCCTACTCGCCAATCAAGGATCGAATATCCTGTTAACCGACCAATCCACACCTCCATGGTGACACAACTCTTCTGATGGCAGAGCACTCGGTGCGACGTCCGTACAAGCAAAACAAAAGACTAATGACCGCCGTTGCAAGGCTTGCCAACTCCGGTCAGTGTCCTACACTAAAACTGTAGTCACAGCTGCTCGGTAAGAGGAAGGGAGGGAGGGAAGTGGGACCACAGTCAGGAGTTATCGATCCGATGTCAAGCGGCGCGAGCACTAGATGGAGGGCGAGGGGTGCACATAGTCCCCCTCCACCCACCGCCCTACAGCCCACCGACCACCCAAGTCGACAGTCAGCGCTGCGTTTCACTCCTATCCCCACCGTTCCCCAGCTTTTTCATGCTAGAAGCCCGTCATGGCCAGTGACCGCGCTAGGAAATGTTAGCGAGAAAATAACGACCGAGAGAAGAGGAACAAGAGAAAAAACAGAAAAGTCAAAAGAAAGCTTCGCTCATCGTAGCACACGCAGCAACATTAAAACAAAAGGTAACTCAACTTCACTGAAGATCTAAAATCCGATCAGCGCGACTTTATATCTTAACAAAAACTCATCCTAAAAAAAATTTTAATGCCCTAGAATTAACCAACATAACAATATTGCTGTTTGCGTGTAGTTTATTTGAACTATTTGAAGTTCACATAACATGAATGACAGTGTAGCTGTAGTACATTAGTCTTACAGGAAGTGCTCGAACTGTCGGCCGCCAGGTCATGACCTCGGCCCACGATGGCCTATCCATTTATTTGGAAGTGTGTTGTTCAGATACTCTCATACACGTGCACCATAGTGCAGCGGTGCACAGTCAGGCTGCAGCCACATATGTCGTCGAATCTGATATGGGACGTTTTCCAGCAAATGTGGCAAAACATCTTTGAAAAACACTGCATTTAACCGAGCAGGCAACATGTATGGGCGGATTAAATTGTTACCTACAAAAGCACACCAAAAATTTACACCAAATTGCACTTGGTGATTGGACACGAATGTCACATTAGTGTTCTCCTCCGCCCAAATATGCCTGTTACGAGAAGTCAACACAAAATCTCTTGCGAATCGTGCCTCATCGGTAAACAATACGATGCATTGAAAACATGGCTGTACTGTACATCGTTGTAGACACCCCTGTATGAACTGTAGCTGTTGCGGATAATCTTCAGCCTTCAAATGGTTCAGTTTCTGTCTGCGATATGGATGGAGGAGCTGTTCATTTACAACTCTCCACACATTCACGTGTCCAGTGCGGACTGCATGCGCCACTTGATGGGTGCTAGTAGATGACATGTCATCAAACCTCCGCAGAACCTCCTGCTCAAAGTTAGGTGTACATACTGACCTAGGACGACCTGCGTTTGGCTGGTACACCTGCAATGAGAGAAAGAATTGTTTCATTATACTAAATATATTTGTTTGGGTGATGTTTGTTTCAGCTATACAATATTTTGTTGGTAAGTCCAAGCTTAGAGTCCTACAAACAAATTTTATTATTTCCCTGGACCAAATTATTAATTTAAATGCACTTTGTTTGTGGCAAACGTTAATTTGATTACTATAGGATGCCAAAGAAATAAATTTGTGTAAACAAACAACTTGTTACAACTTGTCAACAAAATAATATTGTTGGTTATGAGTGATGTGCTTTGAACCAACAAATTTTTTTCGATGGACTTCGCGAAACTAAATCCATTTGGTTGACTTGCAGAAGATGGCAGACTGGCGTGCGTGAGCGACAAGATGGCGAACACTGTATACCTCAACTTTCAAAATATAAGCTTGTGTGACAAGTAGGTCGTCTAAACTGTTAATCAGCATAATTAAAGTATCTTAATTGTAGCTATAAAAATTTGAAAGTGGTTTATTCGATCGATCACAAAAGAAAATGCTATAAACTTGAAAAACATTGCAGCTGCATATCTCGTTCTTTGTGCTGTGGTGAACGGCAATAATTTGGTAATATTATTTTACGTCGTTTACCTTTTCGCAGACGGAAAAGAAACATGTTTGAAAATAAAGCAGTACAATCGTAATTTAATGTTAGGCCCAACTATTCCTATAAAAATAACAATCTCAATATCACAGAAGCATTCGTAGCTCACTTGGTTAGGTCATGGACAGAAAGTTGGAAGTGAAGGGATAGTGGATCAAATCCCAGCTCGGCCATACTTTTTTTTAAGGTGTTAAAATTTCAGAAATTTTCTAAGTTAGTAACATAGTTTTTTTTTTGGTTCTTAAATTATTGTGTGTGCATTTCATATGTCCAACGAAATATTTTTATGACCAACTAACTATTTGGTACTACTAACATAATTCAGCTATTTGCCTCAAACAAATCGAGGGAACAAAATATTTGGTACGAGCTAACAAATATTTCGTTGTCCCTATACAAACAAATTATTTGGTTGATTCAAACAAATTTTGTTTGCACCAAAAATGTCAAACCTGTTGTGTGTTTAAAACCTGGCTTGTAGGCAACTAGTACAACACCCATGAAATGATGGTTGTGTATGTCAACAGGACAAGGTTCCAGAGAGTGGTATTCAACATTTATTTTGCTAAATGCCGTAAAGTGGGTGAACATAGCAACAAAATGTATGACATGTGCATTCATTACATGCTCTGTGTCATGTCCACCTCATGACACTGTTACACGTCTCTCAAAATATTCTCGTTATGAGCTGTCAGCAATACTTCTCTAATATCCCAACATGGTGGTGTGAATTGTGACACAACAGGGAAGACAAATTTTTTGTCTGTCATAACCACTTACCATACTGTGGAGTCGATCTAAACACATGCTACCATCAAGTGAAGGGTCTTTGTCATAATGTTCCATATGATATGTCGATACCGACACATCCATCACCCCCCACCTGCCTACAACCTAACACAAGACCATCGGCCTGCACACACTACCGGGACACTGCCCACAAAGGAATCTACAAGTACTGCAGTACCAACCCACCTCTGCAGGCTTCCAAGAACAGTGAACTAAAAAAAACTACCTGAGAGACTGTCAGAGAACACTCTATATTTCCACGATCCTAACTGTAAACAAATGACTTCCCGAAAACTTAATACTCTTTAAATTACAAACCAAAATAACTCCTACCTATTTTGAGTATGGATGAGAAGAAAAATAAAAAAAAACAAAAATTAAATAAATGCCCGAAATTTACAATCGCGACAATATTCTGTATATAGTGTTTTATTGTGTTGTGTATATAGTGTTTTTAGTTTAAAATTTTTATAACTTCATTGCGTGTGTTGAAGGACCGTATTTCATATGCCTGTCATAAATTTTTCTTAAAGACCATCAGAGGCACGAGTCCTTGTACACTCAATCAGTATTTACATGCCACACTATTACATTATAATTACTTACTATAAAGGTTTTAAAAATTGAAATAATTAACTGGAAGGAATAATAATACAGTTATTACACTTACTATGGTGATGTATCATACTTGTATCATACTTGTCAAGACTTGTCAATCTTGATGCCTGAAGGCATTCATAAAAAATATATATTTGTGTTAGGGGCGAGGGTCATGCCTATGGTACATTACCCATCATCCTTAAACACACATGTATGCTGGTGGAGTAGAATCAAGTGAGTAAGTAGGAAACAAAAATGGCTGCCGCAGTCGGCACCGCCTTTCAATGTGATGTACGTGGGAAACAAGAAGATGCCGGTGGGTGAGTGTTATGGGAGGGGAGGAGGAGGAATGGGAGATCAGGAAGACTATCGGAATGACAGCAAGAGAAAGATACAGGTCATGGCCGATTCCTCATGGAAGGATAGGACTGTGGAGCCGAGAAGATGGAATGGTATAGCAGGAAGACTTAACAGAATGCCAGAGCATAAAAAATCCAAGATGGCTGTCAAGAATCCCTAAATGCCTAGTCCGAAGCCTCCCGACTTCTGGATAGCAAAAAAAAAAAAACATAATATTTATAGGAAAATCGTTCATTTTTCTAAGTAGAAACTGCTAATTCAGGCTATTTCCTGCTTAAAATTCTGCCTACTTAAGCCTGATTGGGCAATAGTGTGATTTTGAGTACTTTTTTTTAATTTTCTGGGAAAATGTTAAGGGAAATTCGGGAAATGTTGAGGGAAAAATGGGGAATTTTGAGGGAGGAATTGGAAATTTTTGGTTATTTTAAGGGAAAATGGGAAATTTTGAGAGAAAATGGGGAAAATTATGTCATCCAAGATGGCTGCAGTGGCTCCCCTGCTCCGCAGCCTCCAGCCTATTGTCCCAGAGTCGGCCAGTTCCTACTACTCTCCTACATTACAATCGCATATCAGTTACATGATTTCATGTCAGCAGTGATACGTCGAACACCTAGAGCTGTATCTATCTTGTCTTAAATGCATATTTCCTAAATATCTGTGACCACACAAGCTTGTGAAAACAAATGCCACATCACTGTTACACAAGCAGTGCAGCACTGTGTTATTTTACACACCATAACGATTTATTGCAGTAAACATTTTTGTTATCTAATATGAGCGCTAGTTAACTATTAAGTGACATTTAAGGCTAAAAGTCTACTTGGAACCAATTTATTTTAATGGTGTGTGTGTTTAATACTGTAAGAATTAACGGCACATATTAACAAAAACATTTTAACGTAAATCGAAATCCATATTCAAGTAGTTACTGCCCCAACCATTTCCACGATTGTAGACTCCCATTTGTGCTCACACGGACATGCAAATGCTCTGTGTGACGTTGGAGATTCATTGAGTAGTTTAACAAACATAATAACTCATATTGTTTCGCTTGCACACTCATTTTTTTTTTCTTTTCCAAAAAACACACAAATTAAGCTAGGAACAAAGTGTTGGTCACGGTTATGAGAGCTATTTAAGCTACGGTACGTGACATTTGCAGTGAATGTCCACCATCGTCTGTGCGGCGCTGCGGAATACACCACACTCGTGTACGCAGTGTTGTCTACATGCTAGGTTCTGTTTCACCACGCCGAAACTTGATGTGCACTTTGCACGAAATCTATGCGTCCTAGACAATCGTTACAAGAGGACCTTTTATGTTACTAAGGTCACACTTCCCAACAATTCACTCTTAAATGTTGGATTTACCTGATGCTTAAAAAGGTGTCAGCATTTTAAAGGAGGCCACCCGTTTTATTTCTGTAACGGCAGAAGGTATCAACTAGTGTTTGCTGTTGGTTTTTCGGCCTTTGTTTTGAAGTTTTGTCCTAAGTTTTGTCAGTTTACATTGATCACTGTTTGGTTTATGGGGAAATTAAAGTTTTAAAATTTGATTTTCAAAGGCGAGTTACTCGTTTAGTATCACGATTACGTACAGTGTTTTGAATATTTCCTGCTTTATTTTTTACAAGGAATCACCTGCCGGAGTTAGTCAGAGTTTTTTGTGACCATCCTGTATATTGCAGCTTTGCTAACGTAGCTTAACTTATTCACAATATAGACACAATTGTGGTGTCCGACACTCGGCAGCACAACAATGAATGAAGACCGAGAATGTGCATTTCTGCCGCACATGTGTAGACCCGGAGCAGATATGCAGTGAAAATGCAATGTGTGGTAGATAGGTTTAGTCGGTCCGAGCACAACAGGCTGCAGGTTGTGGATTTGCGACCGCCATCTTGGATGATGTCATTTTCCCCATTTTCCCTCAAAATTTCACTTTTTCCCCTCAAAGATACTACATATTTCGCGTTTTTCCCTCGAAATTTCCCGAATTTCACCTCAACATTTTCCCGAAAAATTAAAAAAAAAAAAAAAAAAAACTCAAAATCACACTATTGCCCAATGAGGCTGAAGGAGGCTGAATTTTAAGCAATTCTGAGCATAAAATAGCCTGAATGAGCAGTTGATTACTAAAGAAATGAAGGATTTCCTATTAAGTTCAATTTTCTCCAGCTTTCTCACTCCACTCGTAATTTTTCCTGCTCTCATTCTACTTATTCGTTTGCTGTAGGCAGCCATCTTTGTCGCCATCTTGGTACACCATATCCGCTGTCTTGGTATGTCAAATCCGCCATCTTATTTTTAATTTTATCCTGCTCTCTCATTCCTTTCATACTTTCCTTCCTCTCTCTATTATTCGTCAACTCCCCAGCTATAACCCTCATCTCCCATTCCTCCTGCTCTCTCATTCATCAGCTCCCCAGCAACAACCCTCATCTTCCATTCCTCCTCCTCCTCCTCCCTTTCCTTAATTCCCCTCCCACTGGCCTCTTCTTGTTTCCGATTGTACATCATCTTGACAGAAGGTTCCGACTGCAGCTGCCACTTTAGTTTCCTGCTTGCTCACTTGATTCGACTCCACCAGTATAGATATGTGTTTAAAGACGACGGGTAACGTACCATGGGCAGGACTCTCGCCCCTATAACCAATATATTTTTTGTGAATGCCTTCAGGCATCAAAATTGAAAAGTCTTGTCAAGTATGATGCTTCACCATAGTAATTTTATTTTATTTTGTGTAGTAACTGCATTAATCTTTTCAATTAAATATTTCAATTTTTAAAACCTTTTATAGTAACTAATTATAATATAGTAATGTACTATGTAAATAATGATAGAGTGTACAAGGACTGCTGCATCTGATGCTCTTTAAGAAAAAGGGTATGACAGCATGCTTTGGTATCTTCCTCGGAACACTTACTTCTCACTCGACAAGGAAATATGAACTGGGTAGAGTTGTAAACACCTGCCAGCCTCCCTGTACACATCCTCTCTTCGCACGTCGGACGGATCTCTACACGCGTGTGGAGCATGAATCAACAAGTCTGCTGCCGCGCACAGGACAGTACAGCGCATCGCGAGGACGAGATGACGAAATTGCACGCCTTGCCCCGACCAGTACATCGCCTCGAGTTTCAAAACACTCAAGAGTTCATGTGCACAGTCTTCACATACTGCCTTCCAGGCACCCCAGTAGGAGTTTTATACTATTATCAGTAAAAGAAACATTTGCTAGTAAATAATAACACAGAAATTTAGTTTTAAACAAATATATTTATTTATTCCATCATACATAAAAATTCACATTATTTATACGTAATGTCAGATTGACGAAGCCATTGTCGTGGCTTGCATCGGACCCCAGTCATCACACAAGAACCTTATTTACTTTATTCTTCAATAACTTTTCGACCAAATACTTGTTTGGATACTTGGTAACTTGAATTTTTTCGCTGTAGAAACCTTCTCGAACAGCCTTGCCTTCCATACAGTCTAGGTAGTAGGTCCTTGAATCGTATTGACGAATCTTGACCACTTCAAATATTTCAGTGCTCCAGTTTGCTATGTAGACTTAAGTAAATGTTTCCTTCACTCGCGATTTACTTACTTAGTTTTCAACCTTCGCTTTAGGTTTGTGTAGGTCCAGTTTCTTCTCATTTTTATACCCAGTGTGCAGTAAAGATTTGTCTTTGACATCCGTGTTCTTCATGTTCGTGGTCCGATGTACTTTATGATTATATTTTGATCACTAGGTAGAGTAACTGTTTATTTTGTGTTTTGACATCAGTGTTAGAAATTATGAGTTGTAAAAATCTTTGCAGAGATCAGTATGAAAATTCTTGCTCGGACCTTAATCTTGCAAAACAACGTTCATCGCATTTGTTATATCCCCACCACTCTTAGTTTTTATGGTCACTGCCCCCGAATGTTTAATGTAGCAGTCAAGAACAGACAGAATGTACTACTAAACTTTATACTTGCCACCATAAAAAATCATTTCAACCGAGTCTGCTTGATACAAGTCCTTCAAAGCAAGCACCCAAACTATACTTCGAGACCAGTTTCACCTTACAGGCTTGTGAAGCTCGCTAATAGTCTTTTGGTGTCTCATTCTATGTATCTGTCTTCACGCAATTCTTCGATGATGCTGGATATTTCACTTGTATGTGAATTATTTCCAGCATGCTAAGAGGTAACTAGTATACATCTGTCTACAATTTCTTTAACATAATTCCAGTAAACATATTCTGGAAGTCTCCCATCTTCCCTTTTCTTATGTCGATCGAGACAAGAACCTAGAAATGCTCCACACACATCAATGCACTGTCTGCAACCATCCTCACACAACTGTGCATGCTCCACACATTACTATGCATGCGACATGTGCTCCACAACCACCTACACACATAACTATGCACTCTCCACATATGTCTCAAATTCCATTTACTTATGCTGCATATGACTCCACACACTCTCCACACGTTCCACACACATCTCCACATGCTACACACACATCTACACAATCTGCTCCTCATTCTTCTCATGCCCCACACATAGCTTCACCCTCTCTTCATACCTCACACCATCCATCCACAAGTTCTGCATGTCGGACCTCCTGTAGGGGCCACTATATTTCATTTGTCATTAGTTTTGTTGTGTGGAAACTATGTTTCATTAATTTTACTCATGTATGACCTACAAATTTTAGCTATCCTACATTGAACTTAAAAAATTATCCATCTCTAGTCAACTCGCATCAGACTTATACAATGACTTATAATTTTCATACCTTGTGTGATAGGATTTACATCCAGTCCACTCACTGCTGTCATTTACAATGACTTACAGTATTCATACCTTGTGTAGCAAGATTTATATTATTTTTATACTATGACTAAAGCATTCTTTACTTCCACTTATTTTATGTAAACATTAAAGTCACAGGACACAAATTGAACTGCCCAGTTACAGCCTATCATTACCTGTCCTGAACCATACTAGCATGACCTAATTTGACACAATGCAATCCACCCCTACATCATGTTTAGCACTTAACATAAGTATGAAGTTAATTATAATAGTTCACATTTTTCTACAGTAAATTTTACTACACCACAACTATAGTGTACCGTAAAATGGGGTGAATAGGGATGCTGGGGTGAATAGGGACAAAATTTCAAATCAAAAGTTCCAGTACGCAGTTTTAAATCAGAGTTTTTCCTAAAGGTTGGCAGTTAATGATTTAACAAAGAGTTATTGTACTGAAATATATAATTTAATTTACAATAAAGTTCTAAGCTAGGAATCTGTTTCAAATTTCGTCCCTCTTCACCTCAGCGTCCCTATTCACCCCATTTTACGGTAATTTGATATAACACATTTACAAATATGTATTATCAAACCCCTATGCCACACATTCTGCCACATATCTGACAGTATTCATAACACAACTCAACCTCCCAGATAAGTTTCACCTTAACATGTCTTTACATGCCTCAGAAATCAAATGTTCCTATTGTAACGATCCTGACATCAACTACAATTTGGAACATTCAGACATTTGACAACCATAATTTAAGTATACACAAACCTAAATCTAGCAGCCATACTGCTCAAACCGTCAATATCACAAAACATACCAACCAACACATCTATTGTACTTTCATTATCGAAATCTTACCAGACAATTCAAGGAGGTAAGACACCATTCAATATCCACAAGAGCATCCAACTTCTACAGCTATAGTATACATTAACAGACCAACAAAATTGTCATCTAACAACTGAGTTAACTATTCCATATCACTGAAACAACTATATAAACCTTAATTTTATTCATTACATCAATACTCCTAGTATAAACATACATACGACCCATTATATTTACCATAAGAAAACAAAGAGATAAAGCAAATAAAAAAGATATACTCAAACTGCATACATATAATATATAACCAAACAAAACCTACACATACTAATCAAACCCCCAAGACATATCATATATCATACATAATCTGCCATTAAGCACAAGCCATACATAAAGAAATGTATCATTTCAAAACCGAACCCCATTATAATCAAAAAAAATTTCATTATTAACCACGAAATGAATTACAGACAAACCACTCAAAATACTACCAATGTAAAACCATAATCCCATCCATAATTTTCTATGCAGACACCAATGCGAGAATAGCCACATGCACCCCATATAGCACCACAGGCACCGCACATAGCACTGCAGGCACCGCACATAGCACTGCAGGCACCACACATAACACCCCATGTAACACACCACATAGCACTGCAGACACCACACTTAGCACCACAGGTATAGAACAAGCATCATACCCTCTGCATATAATAGTTCAGGCAATGCCACAGGTACCACTGTTTGTACTGCAGACAACATAATTCTCTTCCAATTATCATATATTCCAACCACCAGAAGTACATGTACACTGAAGGCATTAGAAATGTGTACAAAGAAGACCCGAACCACTCCTCTGTGTCCACAGTCTGATGGAATGGTCGAACGCCTAAATCGCACTCTGGAGCAGTACCTATCCATCTTTGTATCTGATAATCAAAAGGATTGGGACTCCAAAGTACCGCTGTTTCTGCTAGCATACCGCTCTGCCATTCATGAAGCAACTAAGGTGACACCGTCAAGAATGCTGTTTGGAAGAAAGCTCCGTCTCCCGAGCGACCTGATGTTCGGACGACCGGCGAGGAAGACCAGATTCCATTCCCAGTATATGTCAGCGAGTTATGTCGCAAGCTGGTTCACACTCACAACTTTGCCCGGCGACACCTTAGGATCAACACCGACAGGATGAAGACTCGCTACGATAGGAATGTACCAGATGAAACATTTCAAGGTCAACTGGTGTGGTTGTACAACCCTCAGAGAAAGAAGGGGTATTGTCCAAAGCTGCAGAAGAAATGGGAAGGCCCTTATTAAATAGTGAAGAAGATCGATAATGTTGTGTTTCGGACTGTTCGTCGAGGCTCTCAGGCGAGAGGACCCAAAGTTGTACACATCGACAGATTAGCCCTCTACAATGGACCTGAGGCTGTTGTGTCTGTTCGGGACGAACAGACTTACGAAGGGGGCAGTGTTGCATGCTGTGTTTCTGAGGGTGGGCTGGATGGGGCCTGTATCGAAACACCTTGAGGGCATGCCCATGACTCAAAGCCCGGGTGTCTCATATTGGGAATCCCGCCGAAACTACGTCATACATACCTGTCCCAACTACGTTTTTGCCCTGCGAAGTGGCTTACGTGACTCCAATCACGTCCGAAACGTGATGAAAATGTCTAATTTTAGACCCCTGTAGTGCGGTTATTCTCCGGCTGTTTCGAGGAGTATAAGAGCGCAGAATCGGCACATTTGGGAGAGTACGCTATTGGTCGTGCTAGAGGAAGGTGATATGGTTGTGGAAATAGACTGGTGAAGACATCTGGGTGACATCAGAGTCTACTGTGATGCGGCAGGCGGCTACCTTCGGAGCAGTATTGGACGAACCAAGAGGACTGCTGCGACGGGCTGACGGGCGAAGAAGGTGGTACGCGATGGGAGTCGAACCGAAGACCTCAAGAGTGAAGACAGCGGTGCACTCGGGGTGCTGCGCAGCACACGACGATTCATCACCATGGCGGACTATTAAGGTTGTACATTGTCACTATTATAAAGACTGTTGATTGGATATATGACTGAATTTTATTGTGATTTGTACTGTTTAATTAATTGATGGTAGACATTTTTGTGCTGTAATTGTCAAAGTTAATTAACGTGTTTGTGACACAGTAGTAATTGTTTGCATAACTGTGTTGTGAGAGTTATAGTTGATTACGGTTTTGTGTATTTCGTAACTTTGTGAGCTATTAAATCCAGTACTTAATTTGACGCTTTTATTTCTAACTATACGACCTCTATCCCAAAAGAACTCATGGGAATTGCCCATACATAAAGTTTTTGTCTCAAACTTGTTACAGTATGGCAAAACAAATGACTGCACATTGACAACCTATCAAAATTCATTGTGTTCAGTGATTTTCAAATGAAAATTAACGGCCATATAAAGTCAGTCTCTTTAATTTTCATGCCCAATATTTTGTATTTTTATCTGTGTTTGTATGAACCTACTAATTATAACTGTACACATATTTTTTTGTTTTAGTTTAAAACATGTTTCTCAACCTAGTAGCTACCTCGATAGTCTGTTTTTAGCCCGATCATGAAAGGCATATTGCATGAAAGATCCGCCGATATATTGGAACAGGTACAATTGTATTGAAGGTGGCCACGGTGGTCGAATGGTTATCTAATCAAGGCAATCCGGGTTCGATCCCCAGATTTTCGCATGTAGGAATCATGTCAGACGATGCAGTTGGTTGGTGGGCTTTCTTGGGGATCTCCCATTTCCATCCGTTCCTTCGTTCCGGCGCTGCTCCATACATCGTGGCACCCCTCACCAGCGTTAAAGACCTAGATGTTAAAATTGAGTCCTTGCCAGTTTTGGTGTATTTCTGGCTCAGTAGATCGCAGCACTGTGTATTGCTTATACAAACTAAAAGCTTGTAATTAAACAATTCGTCATGCACCTATGCCACAGCACCACCTTTCTTCGTATGTTTGAGGTGGAGGGGAGGATATACACTGGCAGTACCATTAGCATCCGGGTGCAGCTCGGATAGGGAAAACGTGTTTGATGTTGTGTTTTCATGAGTGATAACTTGGAGTGCTACTATCGAAAACAAATGAGTGATCTGGCATGTTTTTTTTGTTCATTCCGAGTCCATGATTTTTGTTGTATAGTTTTCGTTATGACAGTTTGTGGTTAGGAGGTAAATACATGATTGGTAGGAAACAATTATTTAGATGGTGCAGCAATGAAATGAGCGTCAAATCCTAAGGAGATTAAGTTCTGTCGTTTTCCTAGGGGTTCTAAAGAAAGGTAAGGAAGTAGATTTACTGTGAAGAAAGTGCTTTAACGCGGCCGTGAAAATGTGAATTTTCAGCGGGGAAAAAGTCGTGTTTTTGTTTGGTGTATTTCTCGAACAAGCATAAATGCTGAGGTTGTTTGTTGAAAAGTTGTTAATGCTACATATTTGTAGTGGTCGTAATATACAGTTTACACACACGACAAGGTTCGTAAATAATTCGGTGTTTAGTTTTAGCATTTTTGTAACTCAGGTGAAATAGTAGGAGAACATCTGTTTTCAAGCAGATGTCGGAGTAGTCCTTAAGTGTTTTGCAAGTGAATTTCTCCCACACAGCCTGTGCATGATCGTAGTCTGGATCACTAATGTACATATTTATCAGTCGGTTGTAGAACTTTTCCTTTGGCGGTAGCTATGTCTCTTCTAATCTTCCGACACTGTCAACGTAGTCGTAGAGAAACACCCCCTTCCTTCTTACTAGTTCAAATTCACCAGTACTGAAGAATTTCACAGTGTTGTGGAACTTTGCGACAGGCAGAGTTCCTACCAATGTCGCCAGGCTGCTAGCCATGAAACGAAAACTGTCGATAAATTGTATGAAGAACTTGTCACCGAGTAATTTTCCAAATGCAATCTTTTTTTCTTCGTTGTGTGGGATGATGGTAATATCTTTGCTGTCATATGCCAGTTCTCTGAAGATAAAGTTTTCATCATATGCTAGGTTGTGAAAAAATACATGAAGTTTCTTCGGACGTCTTCTGAGAAAGTTACATCGGTTACAGGCCGCACCAATGTACTTTCCACTAAAGTGACAGTCGTCGCGCACCTTCACATCGATTTTACTGAAACTTCCACCACAGTGACAACATTTGTTGGCATGGAGATATGCAGCATTTTGTGAAGGTGTTAGTATCACCATCTTCAATGAAGTATCATAGATCATCTTCACATTCTACCTATCTCGACGATTATTCTACAAAAGTTTTAGGTGCATCCGGTCCTGTGTAGATGATAGGTTATGGAGGTAGTCGCATCGTCAATTGTGATAGTATGACATCATTGTCAATTTGCACAAAAATACAGAAGATATATGCTTCATGCTATTGGTATGCCATGGTAAATGCCGTCTCAGGATTAGGTTGACAGGCATGGACTGGTATCAATGCAGCTTCAAAATCACAGTACACGACAATCGGCAGTTTAGTCTTGTGTTGTATGTTCTTGAAACATAGCACTGGAGGCCTGCCATCAGGCCCTAGCTGTGGCATATCAGCACAAAGTGGTGCATTGCTTGTGCAGTATTTCCTGTGTTCAGTCAGACATTGCTCACCATTCAGATCAGATACTCGTTATTGATCGTCAAAGTGTACCAGGCATCTCTTGCAGGTGTAGACTTTGTGGCCACGTGCTGTCTTCTGAGAACGGACGAGTCGAGAAAAATTTGAAATATAACAGTAGTGGTTCTCTTCATCTGTCAAAAGCAGCAAGTCGATATGATAAACTTTTTCTTCGTCTGTTACTCTGAGGGGGTATAACTTTTCTGACTTATCGCCCAGGCAATAAATGTTGATTGTTATCTCCGGATTCTTCTTTTCATACGTACTGATTTCTCTTACTGGTGTCGGGAAAGTAATTCCTGTAAAGTCGTACCTAGCTTCAGCATGATAATATCGCTCGTTCATTCTTTCAGGGTTATTTCCTTCGATGAACTTTCCTAACATGACCCATTTGGATCATTCATTGTCATTATTTCTCGGATTTATGACTGCTCTTTTCGACTTTATGGAATCTGGCAAGTCGATCCATGACATTGCTCTCAGTGGGTCGAGTTTGTTAACTCGTAGCTGCAGACAGTTGATAGAGACGAGCGTCCAACCGGACCCTTTCTCAGGATATTCACGCTCTTCAGTACATAGTTTCAAAATTCTTTGTAAAACGGCATTTTCAATTTCATCAGCATTATAGACTCGCAATTTTTTTTTGTCTTGAATGCTGTTTTTATCTGTTCCCTTGACGAATGGCGCTGGCTTAGCATAGTCACATTCCAGTCCAATGTTAAATTTAAAGGCTCTGTGGTTTTCCACTTCATTTGTCAACTGACTTACTATATTTACATACATGCAGTTCAAGTATTCACACAGTCCTGGTTGCGTCATCATTCTCCACCACATACGTCTTCACATTCCCACTGAATGCAGTTTATGCTTCGACGAAACCAAACTCTGTTGCCAAACCAGACCCTTCTACTATTTTCGGACGGGTTGATGGGGTCCTGGAGCAGGATTGCCTAACAGATTCCGGTGTTTGCACACATAGCTTTTTTAGTGCGGGTTGTGCTACTTTACTCTTGCAAATCTTAAAGTGAATGGCTAAATTGTCACGTCGAGCGCAACTGACACTACAGTAGTTGCACTAAGCAGATTTCGTTTCATGTTGCGCTCACAACTTGCTTCATGTCGATGAGGATTACGAAATTAGGTGAATTGCTTTATGCAATACTTACAGCAGTTGGTAACTTCTCTCTTCATGTTGCTATTATAGGTACGTAAGTGCTTAGTCAACTTGTCTTTGCGAGAGATTGATTCGCCACACCGCTCGCAGATCAGTCGCACTTCACGGTGCGTATTGAAGTCGCAGGTCTGATAATGTCTCAGCATATTATTTCGCAAAGTAAAGACTTTGCCACAAAACTTGCTGTAAATAACCATTAACAAAGAATACTGCCCTTCCATGGCTTTAATTCGTTATTCTTCAAATCAATCAAACCTAACCTAAAATTTCTTGAAATTTTAAACCTCGTCTTAAATTCACTATTCACTAACTAAGTAACGCGATGAGCTCAATGTAGCACACTTAATAATCACACGAAGTGGGCTACGCATACAGAGATAGTACTCAGACGACAAACATCGAATGAGCTTGGAACTTCGTGCAGCTGTTTATATACCATCGCTCTCACCTCTTAACTTATTTCGTACACCGTATTTACCTCAAACGGAAATACTTGCACATGTTAATTAATTTTTCCATTTGGACAGTCGCTTGAATGTTATGTAACTATTTAGACATAAACATATGACTGCTAATATTTCCAGAAGTCAAGTTACCACTGTTATCATACTAACTGTTAACATACTAAGCGATATAGAATTTTGATATCATGACGTGAAACTCGCTGACTGCATAATCGCATCTCTTACCGATTTATAAATATTGTCAGTTATAAATTCCGTGATTTTACATACAGACGAGCCTTCTTGAGCATACTTGTTTATAGGTTACTGTTATATAAATACATTTGTACGGAATATTTTATTTACTTTTTTTTCTACTCCGTAATAGTTTTTCGTTTCTTCACCTCTCCAAATTACATTATCAACGGACATTGTGTTAAGTATAGGAATTGCGTATTAACTATTTGTAGCTTCTGCTTTTCGCTTTCGAAGTGTTGTGTGTGTAAGAAAAGAACGAACATTATGTTAATATACTGGGTGCGTTCTGTACATAATGCCTGATTTATTCTTATTAAAGTTGTTAAGGAATTGTATCATAATTAAATAAATCGTACTACACTCGTTTCCCTTTTTATATTCTAGTCCGGATTTATTATATATAAGGGCGCTGGCACACGGCCGACTCTGTCGCGCGATCGAGTCGCGCGACAGAGTCGCGAGGAAATGGTATGGCATAATGTTGAATTGTAGTCGCGTGCAGCCTTGCACACGGGCGACCAACGAGCGTCGCGACCGAGCGATTGTCGCAGCGGACGCGAGTCCCCACGACTCCTCGCGACAGGTCGCGGCCAAAAGTCGCATGAAGTCTTGACAACGGGCGACTTTCAGCAGCGCGTAGCCACGTCCAGTTCACTGTCAACAGGCTGTGCGTACGTAGTTTGTGCTGTTGTGATGGCGTTTGACTGTGACAGATTTATAATTGAAATTGAATCAAGACCGGTGCTTTGGGACGTTAGAAGTGATGACTACAGTAATAAATTAAAAATAGCCAAGGCCTGGGTTGAACTATGTGCAATATTTGTTGAGAAGTTCGAAGACATGGATAATGCACATAAAAATAAAGCAGGTAAGATTTCATTGTTTCTGAAAATGAATTATTTTTGCAAAATTGGGCTTTCCAACCCATGCGCTCTTACACAAAATAAATACATTTTAAAATTCGTAATTTATGCGTTATGTGGTAACGATGTTATAAAAAACAATGTAAATATAATTTATGTTGTAAAATATAACAGTAATTGCTAACGTCACATTACGATTTATTGGTTAAAAATAAAAAGTCCAATTTTGTTTGGGAACGTTACAGTGCACATGAACAATTGTCAAGTTTGTCAAAACAGCTTTCTGCACAATTTTATATACATCTTAAATTCCACTGTTAACATTACTGATAAAAGTCGTAGAAAATTGCAATTACAAAAAGTTCCATTTTTAAAACACAAATAAATACATTAATAATACAATAAATATTTAAGAATGCTGTCTCTTGTATATAAATTAACATGAATATGTAATACAGGGTACAAAAACCATTGTTGCAGAAAATTGCAGTACAACAAAATTAAATGTTCTTTTACTTTTTCTTTTAGTGTCTTTTACTGATATTGTATTCAGTTTGTTATTCGAAACAATTACCAGCAATCTAGAATAATACACATTTGGTACATAACCGTTATGACTGTCAGTATATATTGACATACAGCGTACTGAGATAGTTTACAGTTCATAACTGTCTGTACTGCCATGGTCCCGATCCTTCATCGCTAGAAAAGTAATCCAAGAACTTTTCTCGGATTGTTGAAGCTGATCGCATATTACCTGGGTGTGTCACTTTTCCCCGTCTTCTAGTCCCGTAACATTAAAAGTGCTTTCGAATTCCACACCATCCCTTTCTTTTACATAATTATGTAAAATACAACATGATTTAACTATAGTTTCAGCATTCTCGACTTTAACTTCCAATGACCTATTAATGATACGCCATTTATTTGTTAGTATTCCGAACGTGCATTCAATATAGCGTCTTGCTCTCGACAGCCTGTAATTGTATATTTTCTTTTTCAGTGATAGGTTTTTACCTCCGTATGGCGTTTACATGTAGTTCGAAAGGGCAAATGCTTCGTCACCCACAAATGTAAACGGAAGTGCCTATCCATTGTTCCTTATAGGCCTATCATGCGGAAGGTTTAATGTATTGTCCTTTATCTTCTGATAGAGCACACTGTTTTTAAATATTGCCGAGTCTGATGCCTTACCATATGAACCGACGTCAACATATAGGAACCTATAGTTTGACTCACACAACGCCAATAACTCCATAGAAAATATTTCTTATAGGAAAAATATAATGAACCACTATTAGCAGGCTGAATTAGTCGTATATGTTTACCATCCACAGCTGCTAAACAATTCGGAAAATTGGCTTGTTGTTTAAAACCTTCAGCAATTTTGAGCCATTCATCTTCTGTTGGTAGTGGGATACAGACATCATGCAGAAGCTGACTTATTTTATCACATATTTCGATGACAATCTTGCGGCCGGTTGAAATTCCACATCGGAATGTATAATGTACCTCTGAGAACGAACATCCAGTAGCAAGATACCTGTAAAAAAGTTTTACAATATTGTGCTACTTCATTTCTTTTGTTGCAGCTGTAGATCTGCAGCGACGTTGGAAAAACTTGCGGGATTGCTTCAGGAGGGAACTGGCAAAACATAAGAAATGCAAATCTGGTTCTGCAGCTGATGGAAGAAAAGAATATGTGTATTATAAACAGTTAACGTTCTTGTTACCGGTGTGCGAAACTAAACCAAAAGAACAGCTAACTGCAGACATAACACTCAACAGATGCGTCAGCTTCGGCTAGATCCTCGGCCCCTCCGCCTAAGAAAATAAGAAAGACATCATTAGACATGGAAGAACGTGAACTCCTTCAGTCCATAAAGCAAAATATAGAAAAAATAAATGCGTCATCAGATGAAGATAGTGACAAGCACTTCCTCTTGAGCTTGCTTCCGTACTTGAAATCTCTGCCAGACACTGTGAAACTGGATGTTCATGGCGAATTCATTAGCATCCTTAAAAAACCCCAACAGTTATCGGTTCCTGCTCGCCAGTTTCCTCCTTCATACATTACATATCATCATTCATCAGCAGCTATCACAGCTCCACCTAATAATTCTCACCACCATCCTTGTGGCAATGCAGCCACTTTTGCAGAATACCAACAACTCACATCAGTAAATGCAGAGTCTGACAAGTATGTGCAATATCCGTTTTCCGGTTCTTCACAATTTCTTGAAAATCAGCAGTCTGTGCACAGCCAGATATTATCTCCTGGGTCGTCAGCAGCAGATTCCTCAGCTGTGTCCCCGTGCTAAGATACATCAAGCATTTATGAAAAATTATATCGACATCCAGAAAAACACTTGTGCTTGTAACAAATATGGACAATATTTTTTTGCAAGCAAAGCACTATATATTTAAATATTCCATTATGTTGGTACTTGTCTCTTGTTCATTTTAAATGTATTAGTGTAATGTGCTTTAGCATTTATTTTACTACTAGTGTCTAATGTTGTTTAGACATGCATCTTTCTACGCTGTGTATGCATAATATACACAAAGTTGAAGCTAACTGTTTTCGTTATTATAACTTCCTACTGACTTAACACTAACAACCAAAAACCCACTGCATTACATACAGTTTATATACCTGCCTTAATGCAATAGCCAGTCTTTCCTCAGCAGGTATGCTTCTTCTCATATTATTATCTGTCTTCTCAATGTGAATTTTAAGTACATCTAGTAGGTCATAGAAAGTTTTGGTACTCATTCTGAAATAGTTAAATTTGGATTCATCTTGTTTTAGTTCACTCATAATTGTGTAAAACTTAACCTCCTCTTAAGCGATCTGCAGTAATTGGATGCATCCATACTCGTCGCCTACGTCGACGTCGACGTCGTCGTAATAACATGAGTGCAAGTAATGTTTTTTCTTCGACGTCCGTATTGATACTGTCGTTTTTCCAAGACGCCCATTCACGCGACCGAGACGCACTCACCAGCAACCGAGACGCGCTGCAGGCTCAATCGCATGTACGCGCGACTAGGTCAAATCAGCAAGTTGATATGATCGACTTTTTTTTCGTCTGTTACTCTGAGGGGGAATACCTTTTCTGACTTCTCGTCCAAGCAATAAACGTTGATTGATGTCTCAGGATTCTTCTTGTCAAAAGTGCTGATTTCTCTTACTGGTGTCGGGAAAGTAATGCCTGTAAAGTCGTACCTAGCTTGAGCATGATAATATCGCTCGTTCACTCTTTCAGGGTTATTTCCTTCGATGAACTTTGCTAACACGGCCCATTTAAAACATTCATTGTCATTATTTCTAGGATTGATGACGGCTCTTTTCGTCTTTATGGAATCTGGCAAGTCGATCCATGACGATGCTCTCAGTGGATCGAGTTTGTTAACTCGTAGCTGGAGACAGTTGACAGAGACGAGCGTCCAACCGGACCCCTTCTCAGAATATTCACGCTCTTCTGTACATAGTTTCAAAATACTTTGTAACACAGCATTTTCAATACCATCAGCATTATAGACTCGCAATTTTTTTTGTCTTGAATGCTCTTCTGTCTGTTCCCTCGACGAATGGCGCTGGCTTAGCATAATTACATTCCAGTACAATGTTAAATTTAAAGGTTCTGTGGTTTTCCACTTCCATTTGTCAACTGACAGTATTTACGTACTTGTCGTTAAAGTATTCACATATATCCTTGGCTGTGTCATCATTCTCCACCATATACGTCTTCACATTCCCACGGAATGCTGTTTCTGCTTCCACGAAACCGAACTCTGTTGCCAAACCAGACCCTACTACTATTTTAGGGCGGGTTGATGGCGTCCTGGAGCAGGATTGCCTAGCAGATTCCGGTGGTTGCACACGTAGCTTTTTCAGTGCTGGTCGTGCTTATTTACTCTTGCAAATCTTCAAGTGCATGGCTAAATTGTCACGACAAGAGAAATAGACACTACAGTAGTTGCACTTAAGCAGATTTCGTTCCATGTTGCGCTCACAACCTGATTCATGTCGACGAGCATTACGAAATTCGGTGTACTGCTTTTTGCAATACTTACAGCAGTTAGTCACTTCTCTCTTGATGTTGCTATTACAGATACGTAAGTGCTTCATCAGGTCGTTTTTGCGAGTGATTGATACACCACACTGCTCACAGATCAGTCGCTCTTCATGGTGCGTATTGAAGTCGCAGATCTTCTCATGTCTCAGCATATTATTTCGCAAAGTAAAGACTTTGCCACAGAACTTGCAGTAAATAACCTTTAACGTAGAATACTGCCCCCACATTACTTTAATTCGTTATTCTTCAAAACAGGTAAACCTAACCTAAAATTTCTTGAAGTTTTATACCTAGCCTTGAATTCACGATTCACTAGCTGAATAACACGATGAGCTCAACGTAGCACACTTAATAATCACTCGAAGTAGGCTGCGCGTACAGAGATAGTACTCGGACGACAGACAAACAGCGAATGAGCTTGGAACTTCGTGCAGCTATTTATATACCATCGCTCTCACCTCTTAACTTATTTCGTGCACCCTATTTACCTCAATCGGACATACATGCACATGTTAATTAATTTTTCCATTTTGGACAGTCGCTTGAATGTTATGTAAACAATTTAGACATAAACATACGACGGCTAGCATTTCCAGACGTCAAGTTACCACTGTCAACATACTAAGCGATATACAATTTTGATATCGTGACGTGAATCTCGCTGACTACATAATCGCATCGCTTACCGATTTATAAATATTGTCTGTTAAATTCCGTGATTTTACATACAGACGAGCCTTCATGAGCATACTTGTTTATAGGATACTGTTACTGTATAAGTACATTTGTGCATAAATTTTTATTTACCTTTTTTCTATTGCGTAATATTATTTCGTTTTCTTCACCTTTCCAAATTACATTATCAACGGACACTGTGTTAAGTAAAGGAATTACGTACTAACTGTTGGTAGCTTCTGCTTTTCGCTTTCGAAGTGTTGTAGGTGGAAGAAAAACACGAACATTATGCTAATGTATTGGATGCGTTCTGTACCTAATGCCAGATTAATTCTTGTTAAAATTATTAAGTACTTGTATGATAATTAAATAAATCGCATTGCATATATTGTAGTCCGGAATATATATATATTTAAAGTAAAGTATTTCTACCTTATAATGCAAGTGTAAAAGTTTATTTCTTAGCAACTGAACTAAAGATAAAGACTTGATTCGATAGCGAACTCTATAATAGTATGACTGTGATGACAAAGAAATATTCAAACTGGTGTAAGTTTTCGTTAGACTGCGAGACAGTAGGTACTAGTTAGAATTCTGGTACATACAAACGCAAGAATAAACGTTTTGAACTAGTAACATTACTCGACATCTTTTAATGTGTGTTGTAGACATCCATATAGCGAATTTTATTTTCAGGAAACTATAACATCAAAGTTTAAGTTACAATGACGGGGAAAAAAGCGGTGGTCGTATGTGTGGTTCGCCAAGATGCTAACATGTCTTTATTGGTAGAGATCGACAAACGTTTATATAGTAGAATGATAAATACTAGGAACCAAAAGTAAAATTCAATTTATAGTCAGTACAAGGGATTTATATGTCGCGATATGATGTTTCTCTAGGGAGACGAAATAACGTTTTACAACATGTTACATAGCTGTACGTTTGGGTCTTCACCTTCTAGTATTTATAGTGTAAACGTTAATTTTATATCCTTCATAAGTATAAATATTTTTTAAAACAGCGACTATAATCGACGATAAAAAGCAATAAATTTGTCAAATTTTCGAGCTCCGAACCAAGGACGAAGTCATCGCGAGCGTACTTACTGATGGAATTCTTATTTCAGCCGTGTATAGACTTTACGAAACCGTGAAATCACTAATGGGAAAATATTAATATGCAACGGAAATGTGGTTTTGTCTTTAAGTCGACTGTATTTGTACTGACCGTCTGCAACGAGCACGGTTTTCCCATCAGCTTTACTCTATTCGAGTCATTAACTTGCAGAATACTAATTATATACATATAATTGGCTTAAGAACGATGCTTAGTACCAGATTTACCCTTGTTAAAATTGTTAAGAACTATTATCGCAATTAAATTAATTGAATTTCATATGGCTCCCTTTATGTATTGTAGTCCGAATTAATTATATATTTTAAGTAAAGTAGATTATATCTACCTCTATAATGCGTGTATAAAAGTTGTTTACTTATCAACTGAACCAATCTTCCTTGATAATTAGTATATTCGATAGAGAAGTCTGTAACAATATTGCTTTGATTAAAAATAAATCATCAAAATGGTATAAATTTTCGTAAGACTGCGAGCCGGTAGGTACTAGTTCGAACACTGGTACACACAAACACGAGAGTAAATTTTTGAAGTATCAACATTACACGTCTTACATTTTCAGTTATATAAGTATTATGAAGTAGGTATTTACAGGATGATCTATAAAAGTATATTTATTACTGTTAATAGTATATACTAACGATACAGGCGTACATGTGTTTTAATTATAGACAGGTGGCACAATTTGTTCGAATTATTCCAGATACGTATTAATATCTGCTAGAGTATTATTATATACACACCCATAAAAAAACGAAAACTGTTATAGGTGCGTTTGTAGTTCTTAAGCCAATTAAATATATTAGTAATATTCTGCTAGTTTATGACTCGACTAGAATAAATCTGATAGGAAAACCGTGCTCGTCGTAGACAATCAGTACAAATGCCGCCAACTTAACACCAAACCACATTTCCGTAACACATTAATATTTCCCTCAATTGTTTTTCCGATTTCCTAAAGCCTATACACAGCCGATATAAGAATTCCATCAGTAAGTACGCTCGCGATGACTTCGTCCTTGGTTCGGGGTTCGAAAACCAAACAAGTTTATTACTTTTTATCACTGATTATAGTTGTTGTTTTAAAAAATATGTATACTTATGACGGATATAAAATATACTTTCACACTATAAATACTAGAAGGCGAAGACCCATATGTACAGCTGTGCAACATATTTTAAAACAATATTTCGCCTGCTGGGGATACATCATGTTGTACATCGCGACGTATAGATTCCTTGTACTGAATATAAGTTGAATTAAACTTTTGGTTCCTGGTATCTATCCCTCTACTGTAATAACGTTTGTCGATCTCTACAATGTAAAGACATGTTAGCATCTTGGCGAAACACACATACGACCACCGATTTTTTTCCCTTCATTGTAACTTAAACTTTGATGTTATTGTGCCATGAAAAATAAAATTCGACATAGGGAAGCCTACAGCATATAGTAAAACATGACGAGTAATGTTGATACTTCAAAACTTTCCTCTCGTGTTTGTATGTACCTGTACTCAAACTAGTACCTGGCGGCTCGCAGTCTTATGAAAATGTATACCAGTTTGACGTTTTGTTTTTAATCAAAGCTATATTGTTACAGAGTTCGCTATCGAATATACTAATTATCAAGGAAGATTGTTTCAGCTGATTAGTAAACAACTTTTATATGCGCATTATAGAGGTAGAGATAATCTACTTTACTTAAAATATATAATTAATTCGGACTACAATACATAAAGGGAGCCGTATACAATGCAATTAATTTAATTGCTATATTAGTTCTTAACAATCTTAACAATGATAAATCTGGTACTAAGCATCGTTCTTAAGCCAATTATATGTATATAATTAGTATTCTGCAAGTTTATGACTCGAATAGAGTAAAGCTGATGGGAAAACCTTGCTCGTCGTAGACGATTAGTACAAATGCCGTCTACTTAAAGACAAAACGTATTTTCCGAAACACATTATTTTTTTTCCACGAGTGATTATCCGATTTCGTAAAGCCTATACACGTCTGAAATATGAATTCAATCATTAAGTACACTGGCAATGACTTCGTCCTTGGTTCGGAGCTCCAAAATTTGACAAATTTATTGCTTTTTATCGTCAGTTATAGTTGCTGTTTAAAAAAAATATGTATGCTTATGACGGATATAAAATCAACTTTTACACTATAGGCACTAGAAGGCAAAGACTCATGCGTACAGCTATGTAACATGTTTTAAAACGTTATTTCGCCTGCCTGGAGAAACATCCTCTTGTACATCGCGGTATATGAATCCCTTGTACTGAATATAATTTCAATTAACTTTTGGTTCCTAGTATCTATTCTTCTACTATAATGTTTGTCGATCTCTACAATGTAAAGACATGTTAGCATCTTGGCGAACCACACATACGACCACCGCTTTTTTCCCCTTCATTGTAACTTAAGCTTTGATATTATAGTTACCTGAAAATAAAATCTGCTATATGGATGTCTACAACACACATTAAAATATGTCGAGTAATGTTACTAGGTCAAAACTTTAATTCTTGTGTTTGTATGTATCGGTATTCTAACTAGTGTCTACCGTCTTGCAAACTTACGGATACTTATACCAGTTTGATTATTTCTTTGTCATCACAGCCATACTATTATAGAGTTCGCTGTCGTATTAAGTTTTGATCCAGGAAGATTGGTTCAGTTGCTAAGAAATAATCTTTTATACTTGCATTATAAGGTAGGTATACTTTACTTTAAATATATAATTAATCTGGACTACAATATTTAAAGGGAAACGTGTGTAGTTCGATTTATTTAATTATGATACAAGTACTTATCACTTTAACAAGAATACATCGGGCATTATGTACAGAACGTACCCAGTATATTAACATAATTTTCGTTGTTTTCTTACACACACAACACTACGAAAGCGAAAAGCAGAAGCTACAAATAGTTAATACGCAATTCCTATACTTAACACAGTGTCCGTTGATAATGTAATTTGGAGAGGTGAAGAAACGAAAAACTATTACGGAGTAGAAAAAAAGTAAATAAAATATTCCGTACAAATTTATTTATATAACAGTAACCTATAAACAAGTATGCTCAAGAAGGATCGCCTGTATGTAAAATCACAGAATTTATAAGTGACAATATTTATAAATCGGTAAGAGATGCGATTATGCAGTCAGCGAGTTTCACGTCACGATATCAAACTTCTATATCGCTTAGTATGTTAACAGTTAGTATGATAACAGTGGTAACTTGACTTCTGGAAATGTTAGCAGTCATATGTTTATGTCTAAATAGTTACATAACATTCAAGCGACTGTCCTAAATGGAAAAATTAATTAACATGTACAAGTATGTCCGATTGAGGTAAATACGGTGTACGAAATAAGTTAAGAGGTGAGAGCGATGATATATAAACAGCTGCACGAAGTTCCAAGCTCATTCGCTGTTTGTCTGTCGTCCGAGTACTATCTCTGTATGCACAGCCTACTTCAAATGATTATTAAGTGTGCTACATTGAGCTCATCGCGTTATTTAGCTAGTGAATAGTGAATTCAATGTTAGGTATAAAACTTTAAGAAATTTTAGGTTAGGTTTGCCTGATTTGAAGAATAACGAATTAAAGTAATGGAAGGGCAGTATTCTTCGTTAATGGTTATTTACAGCAAGTTTTGTGGCAAAGTCTTTACTTTGCGAAATAATATGCTGAGACATGAGAAGACCTGCGACTTCAATATGCGCCATGAAGAGCGACTGTTCTATGAGCGGTGTGGTGTATCAATCACTCGCAAAGACAAGTTAACTGAGCACTTACGTACCTGTAATAGCAACATCAAGAGAGAAGTGACCAACTGCTGGAAGTATTGCAAAAAGCAGTTCACTGAATTTCGTAATGCTCGTCAACATGAAGCAGGTTGTGAGCGCAACATGGAATGAAATCTGCTTAAAAATGCAACTACTGTAGTGTCAGTTGCGCTCGTCGTGACAATTTAGCCATGCACTTGAAGATTTGCAAGAGTAAAGTAGCACAACCAGTACTGAAAAAGGTATGTATGCAACCACCGGAATCTGCTAGGCAATCCTGCTCCAAGGCGCCATCAACCCGTCCTAAAATAGAAGTAGGGTCAGGTTTGGCAACAAAGTTTGGTTTGTCGAGGCAGAATCTGCATTCCGGGGGAAACGTGAAGACGTATGTGGCGGAGAATGATGGTTATACGCCCAGGGATATGTGTGAATACTTGTACGGCATGTATGTAAATATAGTAGGTCAGTTGAAAAATGAAGTGGAAAAAAACGGAGTCCTTAAATTTAACATTGTACTGGAATGTGATTATGCTAAGCCAGCGCCATTCGTCGAGGGAACAGATAAAACAGCATTCAAGACAAATAAATTGCGAGTCTATAATGCTGATGGTATTGAAAATGCTGTGTTACAAAGTGTTTTGAAACTATGTACCAAAGAGCATGAATATTCTGAGAAGGTGTCCTGTTGGACGGTCATTTCTGTCAACTGTCTGCAGCTACGAGTTAACAAACTCGACCCACAGAGAGCACCATCATGGATCGACTTGCCAGATTCCATAAAGACGAAAAGAGCAGTCATCAATAAAAGAAATAATGACAATGAATGTTTTAAATGTGCATTGTTAGCAAAGTTCATCGAAGGAAATAACTCTGAAGGAGTGAACGAGCGTAATTATCATGCTGAAGCTAGGTACGTCTTTACAGGAATTACTTTCCCGACACCAGTAAGAGAAATCAGCACGTTTAAAATAAGAATCCCGAGATAACAATCAACATTTATTGCCTGGCCGAGAAGTCAGAAAAGGTGTACCCCTTCAGAGTGACAGACGAAGAAAAAGTCGAGCATATCGACTTGCTGACATGGCCACAAATTCTACACCTGCAAGAAATGCCTGGTACACTTAGACGATCAACAACGAGTATCTTAACTGAATGGTGAGCAATGTCTGACTGAACACAGGAAATATTGCACGAGCAATGCACCACTTCGTGCTGATATGCCACAGCTAGGGCCTGATGGCAGAATTCCAGTGCTATGTTTCAAGAACATACGAAACACTAAACTGCCGATTGTTGTGTACTGTGATTTTGAAGCTGCGTTGATACCAGTCCAGGCCTATCAACCTTATCCTGAGGCGGCATTTACCATGGCATACCAAAAGCATGTAGCATATAGCTTCTGAATTTTTGTGCAAATTGACAATGATGTTATACCATCACAATTGACAACGCAACTACCTCAAGAACCTATCACCTACACAGGATGGGACGCACCTAAGATTTTTGTAGAAAAAATCGTTGAGATAGGTAGAAATGTGAAGATCTATGACACTTCATTGAAAATGGTGACACTAACGCCTTAACAAAATGCAGCCTTTCTACATGCCAACATGTGTTGTCACTGTGGTGGAAGTTTCAGTAAAGGCAATGTGGAGGTGCGCGACCACTGTCACTTTAGTGGAAAGTTATTTGGTGCGGCTTGCAACCGATGTTACTTGCTCAGAAGACGCCCGAAGAAACTTCGTGTATTTTTTCACAACCTAGCATATGATGAAAACTTTATCTTCAGAGAACTGGCATATGACAGCAAAGATATTACCATCATCCTACACAATGAAGAAAAAAAATGGTTACATTTGGAAAATTACTCGGTGACAAGTTCACCGTACAATTTATCGACAGCTTTCGTTTCATGGCTAGCAGCCTGGCGACATTAGTAGGAAATCTGCCTGTTGCAAAGTTCCACAACACTGTGAAATTCTTCAGTACTGATGAATTTGTGAACCGACCTTGTCGGTTTGACCGGCAAGTTTTTACGTCGCCCGAGAATTTTGGACACTTCAAATTTCCAGCTACTAAAATATCGACTTCATTTTACATCTGTATATTCTCCGCAGCTAAGTTTTCAACATTTCACGTCAATAGAAACACTTACGTACTTTGTGTTCCAGCAATCCACTTCGGAACATTTTACAACGCAATATGTAAACACAACGTTTCACCTCCATAGACTGGATGTGAATTAAGCAGAGACACAGCTGCAAAGAGTTCAACTAACTTTGCGCTGCACTAGCGCACTCAAGTGAATGGCGCCGTACATCAAGAAACTGTTCTTCGTGTTATTATAATTATTTTTCTTGTCAATATCTGAAATTTATAAATTGAGATATTTTGTAATTAATTTCTACACACAGAGTAGTAAAAAGTTTGTATTTAGTTTTCATTATGTATTTTCAGGCTTATTAGTGATTATAATTTTATTGTAATTTTTATGTGTTACTGTTGCTCCGCCATGTTGGTCGGACTATTTTCAGGGATTTAATAATCGTTCGCTGTTAGTATAAAGCTTCGTGGATTTCTCATATGTGCGTTCAGTCGGCTACCTGTGAATTGTGAGTAACTCTTGTCTTTCGTATTCGTAAATGTGGAATGGGTTGTTATGCTGCAGGACTTGTAAATGATTAATTTGCAGCGCCTTGTTTAGTTTCTTGTTTATTATTTCTTTAGTTAAAGTCCTGTAGCATAATGGCCCAAGTCCTAGTGTTTCGTTCGTGTTTTTTTTCTCCTTTTTATTTAATAATTCAGGTTAACTTTCACGTTCGGGTTTTCAAATGTTTAACTTCTGGTAACTTCTATATTTTCAGCTTTCAGAGAGAGAGAGAGAGAGAGAGAGGCAGACATTTAAATATTTTGAGTTTTGTTCGTATTTGTTGATTAATAATTGCTGGCATCTAATTTTCAAGGTTAGACCTTTGCAGACAAAGTAAATTTATAGCAGATCATTTATAATATTTGGATTGAGTAATTTTCATGCACTGTATGTACCTGCTTTGAAACTGTGTTAGGGTGATTGGTATTGTATATGCATACTACCGAGGTATGGGACTCGGTAGATTTTGTTGCTGTATGTGTTTTGGGGCGGTGTCCCCGTGGTGTATGTGTGTTTCGGGGCGTGTGCCCCCCTGAAGTTTACCACCTATAAGTATAGGGGTTTTTTCAGACTTGTGGTCGTATTGTGTATTCGCTACTGAGGTATGGGACTCAGCATTGTTCTTTGTTATTGTTAAAGTAAGTTTCCTATAAGGATAGGGCTAGCACATGTGTAATATTTGTCTTTGTCTTTCATTACACCCTTTGCAGTACTCTCTTTTAGGCCTTCACTGAGTCATATTATCCAGATAGACAGATTAACTGATACTTCTGCACGCCTGTTTATAGTAATTCATAAAGTTAATGTTAAATGTTATGCCTGTACTTTCATAATTTTCTTTATATTTACACTTTTTGACTTGTGTTGCTATTTATTTGAGTTTGTCAATTGGTTAATGGTTATGTTGATGTTTTGTTATTTGATTTTGAGTTTTGAATAAATCCCTGTTGGGATTGAACCCGATATTTCATCTTTAATTGAAGTTGTAGTTACAGTACACCTTTTCTAGATTGGATCATTAATGTGATTTTGATCGCTGCTATTGATGTCGGATTGGTATTATTTTACTGAGGTGTTAGAAGTTACGAGTTTGGTTTACTTTTGAGTGAGGATTACTTTTGCCTTAGCGCCCTTGCAAATCTCTAGGGATTCGCCACCCTCCTTACCTTGATCTTGTAATTTTGTAACCGTCACCAGTGGTTTAGGTGCTAGCCCCTAAGTAGGGGACGGTACATTTGAACTAGTAAGAAGGAAGGGGGTGTTTCCCTACAACTACGTCGACAGTATCGGAAGATTAGAAGCGACAGAGCTACCTCTAAAGGAAAAGTTCTACAATCGACTGACAGATATGTACAATAGTGTTCCAGACTACGATCATGCACAGGCTGTGTGGGAGAAATTTGCTTGCAAAACTCTGAAGAACTACTCCGACATCTACTTGTAAACAGATGTTCTCCTACCTGCAGACGTATTTGAGAACTTTCGCAGCCTCTGCCTAGAAACATATGGACTGGACTGCATGCATTATAAAAGTTTGCACAGATATGCATTCGATGCTATGCTGAAGGCAACATCATTGAAGTTGGAACTTCTGACATATTATGACATGTACTTGTTTCTCGAGAGAGGTATTCGAGGGGTGGTGGCCCAGTGCTTGAAGCGACACTGTGTTTCTAACAACAAATATGATGGTGAGAAATACAATCCTACACAGCCAGAATCCTATCTACAGTACATGGATGCTAATGACATGTATGGTTGGGCTATGAGTCTGCTTCTACCTATAAGCAATTTCAAGTTGTCCAGTACCGACCTAGACATCATGAGTGTGCTGGACACTTCTCCTGTGGGATACATCATTGAATGTGATTTAATGTATCCTCCTGAACTGCACAAGGATCACAAAGATCTACCATTTCTGCCGATAAATGAATCTCCTGCATTATCGTCACAGATGAAACTTATGACTACATTGGCAGATAAGAAGAATTATATCGTTCACTATATTATGCTCAAACAAGCCATTAGCCATGGATGTAAGATTGCAAAAATTCACCTTGTGTTGGAGTTTGAGCAAAGTGCCTGGCTAGAGCCATACATCCAGCTGAATACGGCTAGACATGCAGCAGCAGAAAATGAGTTTGGGAAGGACTTCTATGAGCTGGCTAACAACGTGGTCTATGGGAAGTTCATGGAAAACAAGCGCAACAGACAGAGAATGAGTCTTGTGTGTAATGAAATAAGACTCAAAAAACTAATAGCATAACCTGCCTTCAAAGACAGAATTATTTACTCAGAAAGCCTATCGCTCGTGAAACTTGAGCATGAAGCAATCTTGTTCGATAAGCCCATCTATGCCGGCCTTGCTGTACTTGATTTGTCTAAAGTACTTATGTAAGTACAATGATGACTTGCAGTTGGCCTACATGGATACCGACAGTTTCATCTACGAGATACGAACGGCTGACTTTTATCAAGACATGTTCACCGATTCTGACTTCCATTATGAATTCGAAACATCATCCTATCCTTTCAACCATCCACGCTACTCACCTAAATACAAAAAAGGTTATAGACAAATTCAAAGACGAATGTAACATTGTGCCTATGACTGAGATTGTAGGACTGCGAGCGAAGATGTATGCCTACAGGTGCTGCGAGAATGTATGCAAAAAGGCTAAAGGAATTCAGAAATGTGTGATCAAAAAGAAAATTATCTTCCAACACTACATCAGAGCTCAGAACAGAGAGAAGTCTATGTGAGTAACTGTACATAGTATAAGATCACGAAAAAAGCAACTATATTCCGAGTGTAGCAACAAACTGGCGCTTATTTAGCTATACGGCAAGCGATGTGTGTGTGAATATGGAGTAAACACTCTACCACATGGATACTCGAACGGAAGGCAAGTCGTGTTCATTATACAATTTCTCTTAAAGTTTGTCACTATATTGTACTATTTCCTAACAAAACGAAGTGAATATTATTAATGTGATGAAACTTTTTTCTCTCCTGACAGTTTCCTGCATCCTGGCTATACCGAAAAAGCCTGCATAATATGCTGAAACGCAACACCCATACTGCCGGAGGACTGCAATGAAGAGAGGTGTGGTAGACTACTAGCAGCTACTAGAAGACTACTGCAGAAATTACGAGACTCTCTATGACTACACTGCGAAACAAGGAACACCACCGCATTGCTGAGTACAGTTATCAGTTAGGCATGATGGCTCACAACATCTCGAGAATGATATTGAATAGAAATGTATACAAAATAATAAATTGACTCAATAAAATTCTTAAAAAATATATTTCGTTTTATTTTATTGTGAAAACATGTTTCCCCTAAGCCAAATAAATGAGTTCATTACTATAATAGTCAGGAAAAGGTAGAGTTAGTGTACGGTTGGGTGACAATATGCTACGATAATGTATGTTGACTGGTACAAAATACTCCAGATTATAATACAATGGTAATGATGTTTTCCAATTCCAACATAAGGTCGGTGTGTAGTAGTATAAATAAAAACATATAACTGAAGAACCACGGGCCAAACATAACTAATCACATTAAAAAATATACGTACACATTCCATAGAGTAAAATATTGGAGGAATTAAACAAATAGTTATAAGCACTGCCACCAGGGTAAAAGTAGTTCCGACACCTATGGAAAACTTCAGATTTTTTAAGTGCAGAAAAATGTTACAATGGAAGTTTAACATAAACAGTATTTCCAAGATCTAAATACAAACAAAACATTAAATAAAAAACATATACAATTACTTACAGACAAGAAAATACTTAAACCAAAGTACGCAAAGTTTTTGTGCGATACTAGAAATCGTATACCAAAGTTCAACACAGAATAAAATGTCTCAAACCAAATATAATAAAAAGCGTAAAACAATCATTAATGGTCTAACACAGAAAAACCAACATTTAATATCCTAGAAGGAGAGAGAGCACGAGAAAGAGGGAGAGAACAGTCTTTAAAGGTCTAACACAGAAAACCAACATTTAAGATCCTAGAGGGAGAGAGAGCACAAAAGAGAGGGAGAGAGCACGAGAGGGAAGGAGCGAGAGAAAAAAGGATCATGTACACAAAACACATTTACGAAAGAGAAAATCATTAAAAAAACAGAAATATGACATAAAAAGGTTGAACAAAAAAATTTAACCATTCCTTCTACGCATGAGAAAAAAATATATATATTATAAAGCATTCAGGGTGAAACTTATATATACGAAAGTAATAGCATAAATGTTAAGAAACTAAACAAAAAATGGGAAACCAACTCACAGAACAGGTACAGGACAAAAATATAAATTCCAAGAAGTCTAGCATGTGTAAAAGCTAAACCAAGATAAAAATACTGAAAATGTATACACAGGTAAAAAAAATTAGTAATTCAAACAAAGGAAAAAAATATTAGGTTAAAGAAAGAACGGAGACAAGTTTAGATGCGTGACAAGGTAGGAGGTCAGGTTAGGTTAGGTTAATTTATGATTACAGCATTAAAAACATTAGATAAAGGGCCTAGCCGTAGTATAAATTCTACCAAGCCATGACAAAGCATAGCAAGAATAACGAGTCTCAATGATCAACACCACCTAGGAGACGATCAGTAATTACTGGCAACCCTACCTAGAGGACAACTATATAAGTAACACAAAAAAAAAATATGGAGTGTGGAGCCAATGAGGGTAGCTAGGTATCAAGACAACGGACATTGACCAAGATGGTGGGAAGACCATACACAAATAATTACGAGAAAAATATTGAAAAGATCCCGGATCCCTGCTCCTAGACTCCTGCAATAGAATCGGCTGGACTACACTATACTTTAGTACATAAAGTTTTCCTATTTTATATATGCGATATCAGCTGATTTTACCTATGATTCAGCGCGCGAATGCTCATGGTTGGTAGTTTTTATGGATGGAAAATACTGAGATTTATTGCCCATTTTATGCTAAAGTAGTATGATGTCAGTTTTAAAATGTAATAAAATAAACTATTTCTTGAATTCAACTCCAGTACTTATGACTGCCGTAGCAATGTTACAACTAAAGAGAACACTATTTTTAAGTTCATAATTATTTTCACTACGCTTATTTTGAGCCAGCAGAGCAGAAAATTTATGTTGGTGAATAACTGTCTTACCGAGCGTACCTTCGATACACTCTGAAAAACGATCAGTCCTTTTCTAACAGTAGTTTGGCTGTAACTATTGTTCAAACTTTGCATATAAAAATAAATACAAGGCAGCTTTGTAAGAGTGAAAAAAGTGCTGATTTTATTAGTTTTAATGGTTTTTTAACTTTTATATCCTTGGTATCATTACTTCCATAATTTTCAGATAGTGTGTTGCAGTTCGTTTGTTATGCATGGAAAGTGTCTAAATGCATATTATACAATGCAAGGGATTGTAGTGGGGTGTTTTGCAAAATGTTACCATCTTAGTCTCCACTACCAGTCCTTACAATGTGTAACAGGAATTCAGACTTGTTTTTATACGAGTATCGTGTTGGACAAGTACCTGGCCAGGTATATAATTCAATGCGTGAATAGTATACAAACTGACTGAACATGGAAGGGTGCAAGAGTGCCTACTTTGTACGCAATGAATGGTATGCAATCGAATGGTGGTCCTACGCACACATTACTGTCTACAGCAAATGAAGTATTGCTAGGCGTTCGAACTGTGAGCG
>PNEQ01115544.1:70146-84128 GCA_003012365.1 Medauroidea extradentata
CCTCCTCCTCCTCCTCCTCCTCCTCCTCCTCCTCCTCCTCCTCCTCCTCCTCCTCCTCCTCCTCCTCCTCCTCCTCCTCCTTCTCCTCCTCCTCCTCCTTCTCCTCCTCCTTCTCCTCCTCCTTCTCCTCATCATTCTCCTCCTCCTTCTCCTCCTCCTTCTCCTCCTCCTTCTCCTCCACCTTCTCCTCCTCTTCCTCCTCCTTCTCCTCCTCCTCCTCGTCCTTCTCCTCCTCCTCCTCCTCCTCCTCCTCATTAGGCGTTTCCTTGAGGAAATGTAATTTTTCCAAAAGCATGAGATATTGTTGTATTTACAAAGGTGTGTCGCTGTTGTCGCCATCTCTCGTAGAAACGTTGAACTTGCTCAAATGTAAAACAACAGAGCGGGTATGTTGTTACCAAATCAAAGCAACTTTGTGAGTGACGTTACTCCGCAAATACTTGTTTACACTCTTGAGTTTAGGTTGTTATGGTCATTATGTTTTTAATTAATTTGGGCGCAAATACTGTCAAACCATTTCAACTCGAGCTGGTGAGAGAAGACTAGTTTGACATTTAGGCCGGTATTCCTAAATGTTTGTATAAGGGTTTAGGTGCAGCATATGTCATGCCTAGGCCTTATCGGTATTCCTAAACGTTTGTATAAGGGTTTAGGGTAAGGTCATTGCCTATTCAGGACTCATCTGTGACTTTTCTTTGTCCTAATATAACTACGCATGCGCAGTATGCTTAGCCCTACAGACGGCTACACACGTTACAACGTATTTTACCGCTTGCTGGACGAATATCGTTTTTAATAATAAAAAGAGAAAACAAAAACATTCTAATCATACAGAAAATGAAACTTTGTGGCATCAGGAATACAGAATAATAACTCACTAGCATTTTAAAAGCCCAAATAATCCAAAATCAACATATTTGTAGTTTTAAAAGCTTTGCAGTAAATGTATATTTTATTGGTCGCTCTTACGAAAGTGATCGGGTAGCTCAGACGCAGTTTCTAAGCATTAAACTGACTCAAAAATATAGAAATAAGATAAATGTGTAATGAACCATTAATGAATAGAAATTTTTCCTCCTGTGAATTGTAGTCAACATGTAGGAATACCACGTCTAGTGTACGGAATATAATTACTTGACTTTTTTTGTTCTTTAAATGCTTACAAATAGAATGAATAATGGACGTACGAACAATAGGCACCTTTTGTAAACCGGCCTACTTAGAAAATATACAATTACAATTGTTACAAACTGTTATATACTGTTGATTTAAACACATTTTTGTAAGATACGATACGTTTAACTAACATCCAGAAGTTCTGACTATGTTTTTATTTACAAACATTCCAATATTTTTTAAATTAATTTCCGAAATAAAATTTTTACAAGCAAAATAAAACGAATGTCGTTTATATTTTTTTCCTTAAATAACTCGTATTTAATCTGCGTTATGTCATGTTAAATAAAAGTTTCAGAAATAATTAAATGTGTTTACGATATATTCACCTACGAAGAAAAAAAAATAAAAAATCTGCAACGGGACGTTTCGAAAACAGCTAGCATGCTATAAATAATTTGTAAAAATATCCTCATTCTCGTGCCATTGTAATTAAAATTTTAGTTAAATATATTTAAAAAATTTAAAGATTCGTAAAAGTCTAATTCAAAAATTCGTTTGTATGACAGAAAATCTGCTCGCTAGTTCTGTGACTTGTGCATAGAGACGAGAGAACATTTAATAGACGTGCAAATGCTGCTCTTAACTTAATAGTTTTTTCGGTATTTTTTAAGGAAAATCTCAAGGTAAGTGATCACATTTAAAAATTACAGTTTTATTTTTAGTAAATACACTTGTACACTAATCTGCGAATGGTATGTGCATATATCGATACAGTACAAGCTTAACTAATAAGACTAGTTTCCTTAATTTGGTGCAAATAAACCGAAAAATTTCACATTGATCATGTAGATGTAAATGTTATAAAATATTTCTTTGTTTCTTCATGTGATTCTATCTTCTAACATAGTGAACGTACAACAATTTGAACTAGTTAAAACAAAGTTTGAAAAATTAAGTTTTTAATTTTACATTTTCATAGAGCCGGCACAGATGTTATAGGAGAAAATAAATTAATTCATCACATGAAATCATGGGAAATAGAGTATGTTTAGTATTATTAACGTTGAATCGCCAAATTACATTTAATACACAATTCCTTGTAAGTTGTGCGGGATAATTTTTTTATTTTAATGAGGCTATAGCTTATGAAATACATGTCAAAAATATGTCCTAAAATGTTTCTGCAAAGTGAATTGTAGTGGTGGTAATATTAACCAGAAAATAACTACAAAATTTTATTTCTTAAAATGTAAAGCAATATAACAAGTGCTGAAACAATTAAAGACCAAATAGCCTATTTTATCAAAGGAAGAAATAATATTAAGTCAATTTTAAACTATTACCCATTTCACGTAATCATTGAAATTACATTTTCAACTTTCCTTATCATAAATTTCTCCACGCGGTACTAATAAAAAATTGTCTGAATCATCCTGTGTTAAAAACTGAAAATGATATATTGAAAATACCCTAATATTAAACATATGTACCGAGTTTGGTGATTTCCAGATGCATGGTTAGTGTAGATAACTCATGTGATCAAGAAAACTTAAGATACTCACATTACCAGCATTTTGATAGGCTAATGTAAACAACGTCTCTCTTCAAAAAATTAGTTTTGCTTATCTCATGAAGAAAAAACGTTTTAAATGACCGCCATTATGAAAATATGAACTAAGTACATATAAGTCTAACCAACTTTGTCTACTGCACTATATTTTTATCAAGTTTGATTACATTAGCTCCGTATGTTCGATTTTTTAATGTGGAGGAGAAATTGAGAAATACACAAGCGGACAATGGAAAGTAGACAAAGAAAAAGAAGAAAAGCCTTCGAGGTCCTGCATACGTGTGCACATCATTGTGGTAGCCGTTTTCCCATGCCTCCGAGAGGTGCGCCGAGATTCGGCAGTTACCAGACTATTCGAAAACTGCTCAACGCACATGAGTGATGTCTGCTTTGGAATATTATTCAAAGATTAGTATACATGTGTATATCAATTTCTGGTTCAACAGTAATCATTAAAGCATATTGTAAAGCGGCCAAAATGGAAAAAAATGGGTGTTTTAGCGGTGTTTTTCGAGCATTGAAAGCTTGCTACAGAATCTTCTATAGGGCGCAGATGTATACAACTCACCTTTATCGTCAAAATTACAGTTATGTCTCGTAGAGGTTAGTTTCGGCGAAAAGACGGAACGCCAGTTATTTACTTGCGCCTAGAGGCTAGGGTAATGAGTGATGTGCATGCTTTCTCGAACTTACAGCTTCCGCATTTGTAGATCTCGAACGCGCAAAAGACGTCCACGTAGATACCAATTTATAAAAAAATAACTTACTTTTTTTTTACTTTCCACAAGAGATTGTAACTTTATTTTTAATACTTAAATTTTGAAAGATATATAAGAAATATTTTAATCTATGTTACTGTATTTATGATTTCTTCTAGTTTGAAACAATTTAAAATGCAATACATTGTGTTTTAAATTTACAAAATTAACGTATTTTTGTTAAATAGCTGTTTAAAGTCACTTCTACTTGTTCTATAATAAAAAGCACTGCCCAGCGTCGCCTTCATTTATTTATAACCGCACACGGGACGGCAAATAATAATCCGTGACTTATCCGATACCTTCAGAACGTTTAGGAATACGGTTGCGAGATAGGACACAATCCTTGCGCTTCTGTGTCCCGAGATGGTAGCACATTATTTCTGGTCAAACCGGTACACCGTATATTACCGCTTGCCTGCCGAAAATTGTATTTAACAATACGAGAGTCGCCAAACACAAGAAAATGGTACTTAAAATAAAACTTTACGTTGGCAAGAATGTTAAGTGATAAGCTACAAGCTTTTCAAAAACTTAAAACTATTAATAAATAAGAAAATTAATATATTGTAGACAGGTTGCTAAATTGTAAGCTTTAGTATAAAATGTTTGCGCTACAATGCCACCAGCGCAGTTGGCTTAGGTGGCAAGGCGCTTGGTCGGTACGCAAGTTATTCGGGTTCGAATCCCGCCTGATCCATAGTTTTTTTTTAAATTTTTTTATATTACACAGAATATTATTGGCGGTAGTGCGATTACTGTAATTTTAGGAAATATTGTTTCTACGCATTAAAATAACATATACCGTTACGATGTTATCAACTATTTGTAAAGAGTACAAACTAATTGGTTTTCACTGTAAATAACATACAAAACATATGTAAAAGTTATATTTTTTGAATGTTTTATGTTCTGTGAGAAATTTTTTTACTTTTTTTTGCTAACATTAAAATAAGAAATATTGTGTCTAGAACGATAAATATTTGACGTCACGTTCAGATACACATATCTTATTTTGTGTTTTTAAGATATTAAAATGCCACAATTTTAAACAATTAATTTTCCGGGATATTTTTTAACGCTCATAACAACACGTTATACTCAATAAAAATTTACTAATGCATCTTCCCTTTTCATTTTGATGCATATAGAATAACAATAACGCAGTGTAAACATTATTAATATAGGCATTCTAATTTGTCCACATTGCCCTAATCATGCAAAAAAATCGTAATTAGTAAACATTTGACATCACGAAAAAGAAAACGTGTATTTTTTTTTTGGAAACAACTAAACGTCTGCGATCTATTTACTATCAACATATTGTAAAATAAAAGCACATTTCAGACGTTGACAGTTGACAGGCAACATATTTTAAAACCGCTCGCGCGCTGTATGAGTTTTATTCTGAAGCTTACGAAAATTTTCAAAAACACCTTTTTATTTCATATATTTCAAAAACAAATGGTAAGGTAAGTGAGCTTTACGATCGTCGACACCCAGGTTATTAGAGACTGTTTCAAAATGAAATTACTGGATACAAACAAAGTTTCGACTGAAGCATGAATTTCTCATTGCTAGAGATATGTGTTCAATGAAATTATAGAGCCATTGCTTGAAGTATGATCAAGTAATAGCCTGTGACGAAAGAAAAAAAAAACTTGTCGGTTTAAAGCGTTAGAGGCGATGAGAGACCTAATTTATGTGCCACTGTTACCGTGACAATACCTTAGTTTTTAGTATTTAGTTGCGGCGTAATAATATATTATATTTTAAGAGTGATTGCGAATTATGTTTTGAATATAATTCAATATGTCCGAATAATATGCTAATATAACATTTCAGGTCATAATTAGCATAAAAATATGAACAGAAACACTGCGATTGCGTGGCTACTGTACCTACTGTTTTAACTTTTAACAAGAAATAGTTATTGAATATTTTAATTGTGATCGTTATAATCCGTGATTTTTATCTCTCTGTTACTGAAATTATTTTGTAAACAAATTCAAATGCTAAATAATACGTTTAAAAAGTACAAAGTTTAACGTGTTCTTGTTATAGCCGTGGTAAATCGTCAGCGCTCATCATGCCTTCATTTGTTTCTAGTCTGGCGCGGGGCGGCGAATAACAAGCCGTGACTTACCTGACACCATCTTGGGACACAGCGCAAACACGTCTAGGAATACGCTCAGCGAGTAAGGTCTCTGTCGTTGCTTTTCTGGTGCCTGAGATGGTAGTGCTTATGTAGCCCCTAACTTTTTGTTTAGGAATACCGGCCTTAGAGTCATGCTTAAAGTAAAGTGAAGTGAATACTGAGGGCAGAGCACGAAACCATTAATCGTTTTTGTGTGATAGTTGTGTTTCACTGGCCTCACATGATGCAAGTGTGTATTTCAGTGAAATAGGTAATGTGAAAACTGTTAAAACTTCATTACCTTTTCACTACTTTACAGAATGTGTAGTTTGATAATGTAACATTAAAGAATTTTGCAACGACGACTTGCTATAATTTAAGCAAAAAAAAATGTGTTAATAGCTGTCAACTCAAAGCATAAAATCTAACAAACATTCAGAATGTTCCAAAAACATCGTAACTGAAACTAACGTATCTACCATTCGTCAATATGCATAAACATAATTCTGGGTTTTGTGGCAGTTACCTGAGTGACTTTGGGCATGCCTCAGTACAGCATCCAAGATAGGGCATGGTGTGCTGCTATTGTTTATATGCTCTGTGATACGTGTATAGTATGTGGACATGTCAGAAATTCAGTTACCATTTTATGAAACGTCTGTATAACAGGAAGATACACAGCATACAATATACCTCGTAATATCTAAGTGATGAATCGACACCCATTTGTCACTTATCAATTCACAGTCTCCGCCACACGCCACTGAGCCGCCTACCAAAATGGTTATTAATGCTGGTTGGGTTCACGTTAAATATTTGTGGTAATTTTTTTTTATTTTTATTATTTTTTTTCGTTTATGTTGTTGACAAGTGCCGCGTGTAGAATTCACGCTTTTCAGTGGAATGTTGCGTCCTCACAGAAATTCGTACTCCCACATTTGTGTAATTTAATAGTATTTTTATTTCACAGTTAGTTACAAAATTAAATTTTTACATGCATGCTTTTTCAGATGTCCCTTTTTCCGTAACTTTCTGCAGAAGTTCTAAGTCAACAATAACCCCCTATGCAGATTCAGGACAGTAGAAATATTTTGTATAAACTCTAGGGAATCGTCTTGCGCTAACCAAACATTTGAAGATTATTTTTTAATTTGCGTCTCATTCGTTTTTCCACACCAATACCGGACTAATTATATCGTTGGTTATTTGATTATAAGGCGTTCTTGAAAACATTGATATATCAAGACATATGTGTGCATGAAAAAAATTTCGGACAAATAAAAGATTGTAGCCGTTACCATATTTCCCACTAGTCTTTTGTCGAAAACAGGGCGAGAATACCATGTAATTAGATTCACGAAGTTCACACAACTTTATACTCAATATTACGTCAAACGAGATGGCGAAATGGTAACATGCTGGACTCGCATCTGGAAGGGCCCGGGTTTATTTGTATCCTGAAATCATTCGAGGCGAATGCTGGGATCGTTCCTTAGCAGAGCCCATAACCGGCTTCTCTCCCAGTTTCTGTAATTTTCAAGATGTGTATCGTAATTTCTAATGAATTCTCTGTCGACGAGACCTAAAGCTCACTTATCTTACTCCATTTTTTTAGCCCGACAAGTTAAACTTCCGTTTTCTTTCAGTGCAAGTGAGCCATTTCTCTCTCGCTAGTGGTCAAACAGGGAAGGGGAAACCATCTATTGTTCTCAGCCCAGCACATGCGTCATTGAACATTTTCTTTGGGTTTGAAAATTAGTACTTCATTTTTAAACAAAACCTTGATCAGAGTGCACGATCACCTTCACTTATCAGATGTGTATGTTACCCAAGTATTCCGTGAGTGATTGAGTGAGAGATTTTGGTCAGCGCTCAACCTCGAGGTGTTAAGCGCTCGTGAGGGGTGATATGAGATGAGTATAGAGCAGCGCAGGAATGAAAGGGTGGGGGGAACGGGAGATCCCCGAGAATACCTGCTGACCAGCGGCATCGTCCGGCACAATTCCCACATGCGAAAATCCGGGAATCGACCCCGCTAGGAATCGAGCCCGGTTCACCTTGGTGGGAGGCGAATGGTCTGATCATTCGGCCACCGCGGCCCCCCCCCCCCAAAGTATTCCGTTACACCCGATTAGTTTTTCGACTGGGAACGGGAGGAAGAGTAATTATTTTACGCAAGTTAATATTTTGATGCGTTTTAAAAGTTTGAGTTCGTGAGGGCCTGTGTTCGGTTACCGGTACAGACCATGCTGGTTTCGGTTGTATATTGTTTCCCGAAATCACTAGGCGAATGCCGGGATAGTTCCTAACCAAATGCCGTGGTAGTTACCTTGCCTGTTTCCTGTTTGCCCTTGGTTTAGTTTATAATGACCTTGCTGTCGACGAGAAGTTACGCCCAATCACCTACCTACTGTAAGCATAGTAAAAAAACTGAATATATTTATTAATTTGATGTATGTGGTGCAGTATTAAAGAGTCCGTCTTCCCCCCTACTTCTGATTCGTTGGTTTTCCATGCCTATTTTTGTTTCACGACCGAAAATTCCTAAAGTACCACAATGAAAACATAGCTATTGATGTTACATCTCAGTAAACATAAAATAAGTGAACTAGGAACTCATAATTATGTATTTTTTTAATAAAAGTTAACAAAAATTTTTAATTTTTTCGTGAAATAAAAATAGGCAAGGAAAACTAATAAATCAACACAATGGAGGGCGACTGACTTTTAAGGCGTATCGTCAAACCATTCGCCTCCGACCAAGGCGATCCGGGTTGGATTCCCGGCAGGGTCGGTCCCCGGATTTTCGCATGTGGGAGTCGGGCCGGACGATGCCGCTAGTTGGCGAGTTTTCTGAAGGATATCCCGATTATCCCGCCCCTTCATTCCGGCGCTGCTCCATGTTCACCTCATGTCATCCCTCACCAGAGCTGAAGACCTCGTTAAGCTCTGACCAAAATCTCACTCACTCACTCACTCACTCACTTAGGCATAGCCATATCTTGAGCACTAGCTCAGTCGAGATGTTGAGGACGACACTAAAACCAACTCGCTCAACAATGTGAAAATATTCACAGTGAATAACATTATTGTAGGCTACAAGTTCAACTTTGTTAAACCACAAAATAAAATATATTTGTATTTTAAAAGGAAATTATTGCAATTTTAAATTTTATTTTAAACTTCAGCATTTTAAATTAAATAAAAATATTTTTATTCTTTATTTTTACATACATGAAATTGTAGTGTGCAACGTCTTTATCAATAGTTTTTTTTTTTCAGTTTGGTATATTAGTTGGTTTTAGTGTAGGCCTTAAAACGGAAATATGCATATTTTAACTTTAACCAGCCATTACACGAAAACTATAAGATGAAAAAAATCATTAGAGGAAAGTTTAGTTACAGTTTGTGTCTAAAATTTAAAAAAAAGTTATGGTAGGCCTACAAATAAAAAGTTAAAACATGGCGATGAAAATTGCTGTATACCACACCCGCAAGTTCTATTATACATTCCATAGACGCTGCTTAAGCTAATCTTAAGCAACTGCTAACAAGATAGTCTCCATGAAGACAATATTATATTCCTCTTTCTATATCTGGAGAGTTGAAGATGGGAGTTTTCAATTCCCGAAACATAGCAGTCTTCTTTGTTTGAAACCTGTGTTCTATGGTAATTTGTGTGCTGTCTATATGCTGTCGGCCTTGTTGATTACCATTGTATTTTCACATTCAGTGTTTGTTTTCGTCTGTTCTGTTGGTGTTTTGTTGCAATCTGACTGAATTTCCAACTCGGAATTTCTGGACACTCACCTGACTGCCGTATTCGTTTGTCGTCTTTCAATTACCTGTATATTTTCAAACGTCTGTCGAATCTCATTATTTTACCTTCGGTGTATATTTTCGTTTTTCATTTACATCTGTCTGTTATGCTGTATTTTGACTAAATTCCTAATTAAGAGTTTTTTGATAATCATAAATATAAAAATTAATAAAAATAATTTAATAAAAAACTTTTTGTCGAGTATTTCAGTTCTTTTCTTTATGGTAATCAGTCTTGTTGTCTTCGTGGGTTGTATGTTCAATGTTTTAAATGTTTTATCAACAAATCATATGCAATGGTGTGAGTAGATGGGTTTAGTTCCTACTGGAGTAGGCTGCACGCTGTGGTGCTGTGGCCACTATCTTGGATAAAATCGTCGTCGCCATAGTTGATTATGTAATTACCGCCATCTAATTTCTGGCCGCCACCTTGGTTTATCACTTTCAAAATTTCCAAAATTCAAAAATTTCTAAATTATTTTGGATCCATCTGCCATCTAGCAATAATTTAAATTCCCCCCCCCCCCAATTTCAATGTTCATTTGTTTACATGTCCTGGAGTCTGCCATATTTAATTTTTAAAATTCCGCCAAATTTCAACAGTCATTTGTTTCATTACCTGGAGCCCGCCATATTTAAGTTTTTAAAATTCCCGTCAAATAATCGACTTGGTCGATAACCACTTGTTCGATTAATCGAATATATTTAGTTCTAGGAATAGCCACCAGGGGTGCTACATTCAGTCGCCAATTTTGTTTCCTATTTACTCACTTCCATTCGACCCCACCAGACTGCATATGTGTTTAAGGACGATAAGTAATGTACCATAGCAGGACTCTCGCCCCTATCTCACTATTAATTTAATTGTTTTGGATATTCGCCTAGAGAGTCCAAAATTGACAACTTTTGACAGGTATTTTACAGGGATGTATGTTACCACCATGAATCATAATTATTTCAATATTAAAAATCTTTTATAGTAATTAATTATAATGCAATTTTTAGCATATGTTGTTTTATGTAAATACTGATTGAGTGTACCAGGACTGTTACATTTGATGCTCTTTAAGATAAAGTTATGACGTGCATATGAAATAATGTCTCAACACACACAATGTAATTTTTTTTAAAATAATACACTTTATTTAAAAACTAAAAACACTATATAGATGACAAAATAAAACACTATATACACAGAACACTATCATTATTGAGGCGGCTGGGCGGGTCCTAGCCCCTCCAATGTTCAGAGGAGGAAGATGACTTCCTCCTGGAAGCGTGCGGTGGTGGTGTGGCTGATCTGCACTATGGTATGCTGGGCCTGTACCTAGAGCTGCAGGTCGAGGATTTCTTCCTGATGGCCCCGAACTTGGGCCGGCAGCACAATGACCTTCCATCGCACCACTTCCACCACATTGTTCTCCTCTCCCTCCTCTTCGTCCACTTCAGTGTCATCCTGCTCCTCCACGACGGGTACCATAGGCGCCACCGCCATCTCGGGTCGCCCAGTTGCAGGCCCCTGTTTTGGAGCTGGTACGGAAAAGTCAGTAGGGCGCTTGGTTGGTCCATAAATCCCAACGACTTCCACCTCGTCGTCGCTGGAAAGATCGGGGTGCTGTCGCAGGTGAATCAGCAGCAGTGGAGGCGGCAGAGTTGACGAAGAGGCCCCTGCCATGGCAATGGCATAGAGCTCGTCCAGTGCATTGTCATTTTCACTGTCCCATTCGTACATCGTGCTCGACAACTTAACATAGACTGAAGTCACAAGAGCTCAGAAGAGACCCCTCCAGGCACGAATCACCTCCAGCTAATATATTGCAGGACTACCATACCCCTCCCTTTGTGTGGTCACAATATATGTTACCAGACCTAAGGATGGACATAGGTACCACCAAGTCACCTAGTTATTGCGCTGGTCTCAACTAGTGCACAAGCAATCAACTGAAGCCAAGTAGCACGAGTCGAGGCCTGCACCTGCGCGTAAGAGTCGTGCATCACCGGACTTAACAACCTAAGCCATTAGACACCTGGACATTCCAGCGCCTCGCGAGGACGAGATGATGAAACTGCATGCCTTACATCGACCAGATTATCGCCTCAAGTTCCAACATGCTCAGAGTATGTATGTGCAGTCATCACAGACTGCCTTCAAGGCACCCCAGTAGCAGTCTTACACCATTACCGATGAAGAACATTTGCTAATAAATAAAACAGAAATTCTGTTTTAAACAAGTGTATTTATTTATTCCGTCATGCATAACAAATCACATTATTTATACACACTGTCTGATTGACGAATCTAACAATCGTGGCTTGCATCGAACCCCAGCCACCACTCTAGCACTTTATTTCCTTTCTTCTTCTTCAAAACATCAACCAAATACAGGTTTGGATACTTGGTAACTTGGATTTCTTCGCAGTAGAAACCTCCTCGAATAGCCTTGCTTTCCACATCTTTTAGGTAGTATGTCCTTGGTTTGTAGTGACGAAACTTGACCAATTTAAATATTTCAGTGCTTCAGTTTGGTGTCTAGCCTTCAGTAAATGCTCCCTTCACTCGCGATGTCCTTATGCAGTTACCAACCTTCGTTTCAGGTTTGTGCAAGTCCAGTTTACTTGTAATTTTTATAAACAATGTGCAGTAAAGAGTTGTGTCCTTGACATCTGCATGCCTCCTGTTCGTATTTCGATGTAATTTATGATTCTATTTTAACACAAGATTGGGTAATATATCCATCCACTTGTAGCTACCTTGTGCTGAATTTTTTTCCACATTTCATTCTTCAAAATACTAGGCTTACAATCACTGTGGAGATAGAGTATTGGTTTATTTTATATTTCTACATCAGTGCTTGAAATGATAAATTGTAGTATTCTTTACAGAGGTCAGTATGTAGATTCTTGCACGGACCTTTATTTTGCAAAATTATATTTATCACATTTGTTACATTCACACCACTATTAGTTTTTAAAGGTACAGACCATGCCTATTTACTGTAGCAGATAATAACAGCCAGAATGTACTCGTAAACTTATTTCTTGCGAGCATAAGGAATCATTTCAACCAAGTCTGCTTGATAAAAGTCCTTCAAACCAAACACCAACACTTTACATCGAGGATAATTTCGCCTAGCAAGCTTGTGCAGCTCCACAGTTGTGTTTTGACGACTCATTCTATGTATCCATCTTCACACAATTTTTCGATGGTGCTGGAAATTTCATGTGTATGGTAATTATACCAGCCCGCTGAGAAGCAACTAGTAGATGCAATCTGTCAACAATTTCGTTAACATCATTCTATAGTGTGTCCCAACCTTAGATTGCAGTACAGAGCTTATGGCGCGCGCTGTTGCCAGATCGCAGCCACGTTACGAAGCTCGGGAGGTGCACTACATCAGGATTTTGAGCTTTAAAATATTATATCCTTTATTATTCTAATTGGTATTTCAATTTGTATATCATCACACTTAAAATATGTAATTAATGACATTTTCTAATACTTTAAAATAAGAAACAGATCACATACTCCACTGATATTAATTCACTACATTAATTGTAACGGGCACTTCATTAAGAAATAATTATTATTACTTATATTTTAATCATCATAACTACTGCTGACAACAGAAGATCTCTTCCATTTTTGTAGCATCTGCCTGAAGACCAAAAACGTGGTTGGAGTAGTTTACGATTATAAAATTGATCACTCAAAACCAATGTATGGGAACAGAAGAATGTCTGTTTTTTGTCACTTTTACTGTCTGCTGATAATACATTTAAGGTGAGGGAGTGGGTGTTATTTATTTGGACGCTTTTGCATGTCCTTGAACAGCACAGGGAAGAAAAGGGGGAAGGAGTAGGCCATGGTCTTTGTTAAGGAACCATCCCAGCTTTCGAATGGAGTGATTTCGGAAAATTGTGGAAAACCGAGGCCAGGTTAGTCGGAGCCGGTATCGAACCCGGGTCCTCCCGAATCGAATGCGGGTCGAGAGTTTTACCACTGCTACACCACGCTCGGTACCACTGCGTCATAATGCTCGGTTATCAAACAAAATAAAGTATATATTTAATGTTCTGCCGTGATGTCAACTTAGGCGTGTCACTCATTTCCACTACTTCTTTGATAATTTTATATCTTACACCTAAACGAGAGCACTTATAACACAATATGTTTACCAGTGTTGTTTAAATTTGTTTTTCTACATATTATAGTTTTTTAATACTTAAACATAAAGTTAAAGGTAATTACGAATTTTCGTCAGTTAAAAACTCACCGAACGCATGTAATTTTTTCCTCAAGGAAATAAATTTAGACGACGTAGTAAAACCTTATAAACAAACTGTATGCGTGTTTTATTTTTACATTTGCTCTAATTTAGTATTTTAAAAATAGTTACCGTACAAGCAGTAGAAATGAAGGATCGTTGCCTTAAATTTGTTTACGGGAATTATTTATTGTTTGTCTTTCTTTTACAATATCAGTTTTTCATGTTTGATGTACTGTGTTCCTATTGTTTCTTCTTATTAGAGAAAATGGTTTGTTTGGAACATCTTGTTACTACTAAAGCTTCCTTAACAT
>PNEQ01115544.1:84228-96165 GCA_003012365.1 Medauroidea extradentata
AATATTTCGCGCCCTTTCTCGTAGCCTGCCTGTATTACGACTTTTTATTGTTTTGCCTTCCATACAAATAAATATTAACAAAAAATTATACACATTAAATTTTGTTTCAAAGTCAAGTCACCATACACAACAAATAACTCGGCCGCGAGACACAGTAGTTCCACTACTGAGCCTGTTTAGAACTCGGGGACGAAGAAAATTGCTGACTAAAGGAAGCCTGTATCTTATTTATTAACCATTACATACATAACTTCATAGTCAGCAAAGATAACGAAACGTTTTTTTTCTCTTCAGCGCCCAACTCTTCGAGCGCCACTCAGCGGTCGAGTTTGTAAGGTGAGCGCGCAGCGAGGGCATGGCAATAATGCACTACACATTTCATAGCTATATACAAGAGAACGGCTAAAGCTATTGAGGTGGGGTTGCTTTTAAAAATAGATTTAGCTCAATACGAACAACTTCCTCGCTTTCTTCCCCCATCTAACTTGAATAGCAAAAAAGTTTCTCACTGACCAACTTTTTTATGTTTCAGTTCGTTAGAAAGCGCGCATAACGTTAGAAAAAAAATTATGTACAACTAACGAAAACAAAATTAGCCTTCAGATTTCTTCGTTGGTGTCCAGATATATGAAATTACACACCATAAAATTTTGGATACGATTTTGCTTTTGATTAGAAAGTTATGATGTGATATATTTAAAAATGCTTGAAAACAGTGCCACGTTCAAAATATTTGTTTTTTTATTTTTTTCAACCCCTTAAAATGGCGTAAATTATGAACCAAATATATCACCTGATGCGCGTTTCGATGCTGTACAATATGCAAAAAATTTTAAGATCAAAGTTATAAAGTGAAAATTTTAGGATTTTTGGCAACAGCGAGCGCCGAAACAAGGACAGTGCTTATGGCAGTTACCGTGTATTGGAAAGAGAGAGCGAATGCCCATATAACCCTGTACTGCAATCTAAGCGTGAGACGCTCTATGGTAAACATATTCTGAAAGTCTCCCATCTTCCCTTTTCTAACGTAAATCGAGACCAGAACCGATGTATGTCCCACACACCTGTGCACACTCCTCACACAACTGTGCTCACCCCTCGCACAACTATGCATTCTCCTCACATATCTCAGCACCCATTTACTTATGCTGAGCATAACTCCAAACTTGCTACTAATGATCCTCATTCTTCTCATGCTCCTCACATCTTCACACCCTTCACACATTACTCCACAATCTGCTACACATTTACCACAAATTCTGCACGTTCCACCCTCCTTGAGGACCACCACATTTCACTTTTATCATTTGTTTTGTTGTGTGGTAACTGTGTTCCGTTAAATTTACTCATTTATGACTTACAAATTTTAGCTATCCTGCATTGAACTTAAAATAATATTCATCTCGAGTCCACTAACATCAGACATTTACAATGACTTAATAGTTTTTGTACAATGTGTGGTAGGATTTACATAATTATTTATACTGTAACTAAAGTATTCCTCACTTCCCGCTCATGTTATATTAACTTTAAAGTGACAGGACCCGAATTGAACTACCCAGTTTCAGCCTACCATTACCTGTCCTGAATCATACTAGCATGACCTAATTTGGCACAATGCAATCCACCCCTACGCCATGTTTTGCACTTAACATATGGTTTGAAGTTAATTATAATAGTTCCCATTTTTTACATTAAATTTTACTCTACCCTAGATCTATACTGTAATTTGATATAATTAATTTTAATTCATTTACAAATATGTATTATCAAACCCCCATGCCACTCGATCTACCACACATCTGACAGTATTCATAACAACTCAACCTCCCAGGGGGTCGATTCTCGAGTTGTTAGGAGATTATTTCGAACTGCCGAATTTCACTTACTAAACTTCGAAACCTTAATCTCACTATGTCAGAATGGTAGTCTTGAGTTGAAATTCCGAAGTGCGGATTCTTAGTGCGAGATCTTCCTCGGTTTCGAACTTCCAGTACACTCCCGCGGCAGAAATCTGTGAGTGAAAAGAACGCTATACTTCTTTGATGCACTGAATTCACCCTATGGAGGAAAAAAATCGTTTGTTCTGTGGTCGCGCGCAATATTCGCACGCATATAAACGGAATTATAAAGAAAATATACATAATTAACAAGTATCGTGTTTTGTAATGCAATATTATTTCGTACAAATAGTTATAAAGTCTTTATTACGAGACATTTAATTCGCAAGTCATTTTATTAGAAATTCAGGCCACTGCTGCCATCGTGCTACTATTTTAAAAACACAACGACGTTGCCTTTTTAAACGAGCACAGCAGTTTGCAAAGATTAAATTTGCTACGTAAGATTGTTTTTGTATTGCACACTTCTATTAGGTACTGAATTTTAAGTCACCACAAAAGGAGATTTGGTTTATTTGTTATTTCTTGAGCGGAATTTTTCTATACAAAATTTGTGTTAGTAAAATCACAACAGGTCTAAAGTTCTGTGCATACATGTAACATTGAATGCATGTTTCATGAAAAAATTAATGATTTGTTGCGATCGTGTGTTATAAAATGAACAAGCAAAGTACTAACATAATTTAAAAATATGCGCGGGCACTCTGCAGTACTTTATTGCTTTATTTCGTCTGTTTGAAAGAGTGAGGTTGCAGAATTACACGGTAAAAGTGTCATGGCTGCCGTCTTCAAGGCGTTGTGGAATCGCATCTCACGACCACAAGTGCATGTGAGATTTTTCCGCTTGGAATAATTTCATTTCGAAGTTATTTTCGCTCAAGAATAGCAAAGTGGAATCTATTACGAAATTGTGAGAAAATTCGCAATGGAATAATCTCGCATCATTTCAAGAATTGGCTCCCAGATCAGTTTCCCCTTAATAGACTTCGCTTGACCTGAGAAGTCAAACTTTCCCATCATAACAACCCTAGCAGTAACTATAATTAGGGAACATTCAGCCATATTACACAACCATAAATTCAAGTATTCACCAACCTAAATCTAGCAGTCATATAGTTCAAACGTTCAATATCACGAAAAATACCAATAAACCCATCTACTATACGTTCATTACCGAAATCTTACCAGACAATTCAAAGAGGTAAGAGACAATTCAATATTCCACAAGAGCAGGGTAGCAGCCAACGTCTACAGCTATAGTCTACATAAAGAGAAAAAAAGTTACCTAACGACTGAGCTAACTACTCCCCACCACTGAAACAGCTATACAATCCATCGTTTTATTCATTACATCTGTACTCCTAGTATAAACATACATACCACCCATTATATTTACGATAAGAACACAACAACAAAAGAGTTAAAGCAAATCAAAAAGATATATCTGAACTACATACATATCATACATCACCAAACAAAACCTACATACACTAATCAAACAACTAAGAAATTTCATATCTCACACAAAAATTCCACCATGAAGCACAAGCCATACATAAAAAAAGTTATAATTTTAAAACAGTACACCATTATATAAAAAAGAAACTTATTAACCACAAAATAAATTGCAGACACGAACACTCAATATACGACCTATGTAAAACCACAATCACACCCATAATTTTGTATGCAGACACAAATGCGAGAATAGTCTCATGCCCCGCACATAGCACCAAAGGAACCGCACATAGCACTGCAAGAACAGTAATAGCACTGCACGTAACACCGCAGGCACCGCATGTGTTACTGCATATAGCACTGCAGACACCAAACTTAGCACCACAGGTACTGCAAAAGCATTGTGCCTCCACACATAGCAGTGCAGGCAATGCCACAGGCACCACTTTGTACTGTAGACACCATCATCCTCTTCCCATTACCATATCTTCCAACCACCAGAAGCACATACACACGGAAGGCATTGGAAATGTCCCTCACTTTCTACACACAACTCTACACCCCTGTAAAAATATCACTATAGGTTTGTAGCTCCACACATACCTACACATCAGCCCTCACATCTGCATACACAACTGTATCTTCAGTTATACATGCTAACACTTCAACACATGTTACCCAAACCCAGAGGATGGACATGAGAAGCACATTTAGATGCGAATTAAAATTTGTGGTGGCGAAACTTACGACATTTGACAAGCTGAGGCTCCAGCCATGTTGCTGTAATATAGCTCGCTGGGCACGACTACTCTCATGCCTACCCTTCAAGAGAACAAGGGTTATGTACCTTTGCTGTGTTAAGGATCATACTTATAACCAAATGTGGACCAATCCCTCTCAATGCTGGAGTCATTCTGAGATAGGCATGGCGAACTAACAATCTCCTCCTCCTCCTCCTCCTCGTCGTCGTCGTCGTCGTCCTACTCCTTTCTCTCAACTTATCCATAAGGGAAGACTGCCTTCTCCTCGTCATCATTGTCGTCATCTCTTCCACCAAAGACATCCAAGGTGTCACGACGATCACGGGATGCTCTATTGTTGGTATTTTTTTTTGTAGAAAGTCCAGGAGAAGACAGCAGGTCTCTTAGCTGACTCTATGAATCCAACCCCTGTTACCTCATACTCATCTTTACAAGTGTGGTGATGCAGACGATTCAGCGGTGGTGGTGTTGGTACTGAGGCTGATGTTTCTTGAGAAGTCCTTGCAATGACACTGTTGTACAGTTCGTCGAGCATTTTTTCACCAGTGCTGTCTGACACATGTATTACACTTAACCTCCTACTACAAACTGAAGCCCCAAGAGCCCAGGAGAGACTAGTCCTTGCTAGTCTCCCAGTATGCATCCCCTACCCATGCAACCTGTGTTGCAAGCCCACCCTCAAGTGGTCATTAATCTATGTCGGCACCTCTCCATGTGCGAGCGAGCCACTACCCGGAGGGTAGGGTGGGAACATGTGCTCAAGGATCGCAGCTAAGTGCGACAGTCGCTCATCTTTAATGCCCCAGGTCATTATTCACCCGGGCAGTCAAGCACCCTTCCGGCATGAATGTGCCATAACCCAAAAAAAATTATCACCTCAATTTTAAAGTTTGTGTGTGCAGTCGTTACAGATATACCTTTCCCAATAAAATAACATTTATTATTAATAATTGTAATGAAATCCAGTTAAAAAAATATATTCAATAATTTCTTTATAAATAAGAAAGGGCACTTTACATTAATTAAAAGTAATGATCGATTTGCATCTCCAACTGTCATGTCTTACATAGAACCCAAGCCAACACACTAATACTTTATTTTCCTTTACTCTTCAAAACCTTCTCGACTAAATGTGTGTTTGGATACTTAGTAACCTGAATTTCTTCACCGCAGAAACCTCCTTGAATATCTTTGCCTTCCATGCCATCAATGTAGTAAGACCTAGGTCCGTAGTGACGAAACTTAACCAGTTCAAATTTTCCAGTCTTCGAGTTTGATGGGCTAGTTTTTAGTAAATGTTTCCTTTATTCACAGTATCCAGACATAGGGTCTGTTACTTTAGGTTTGTGCAGGCCCAGTTTCTTCTCATTTTTGTCAACTGTTTGTAGTAAAGTGTTGGCCTTGTCCTCCACAGGCTTAATGTTTGTGCCCCGATGTACTTTGTGATTTTATTTTGATACATGCTCGAGTAATAATTCCATCCACTTGTAGCTTCATTGTGCTGAATATCTTCAACCTTTTTTTCTATTTTTAAAGTACAATTAAATTGTTCCACGATACTGGCGTTCATTCCACTCTGGGTAGAATAGTGGCTGTTTATTGTTTTGGCATCAAGGATTAAAATGACTGAATGTAGAATTTTTTGCAGAGACCCACATGTGGATCTCATGATGGATCTCTGTCTTAGAAGTATAAATAAAAATTACAATAAATATGATATTGAAATTCACGTATCTACTTGTGACAACTTGTTCTTTTAGTCACTTTTTGCACCCAGTTTGAAAAAGTCAGACATGCCGATCTCGTGCACACAATCAACCGATTCCTAAAGGCACTGGATGATACTATGGTCAACCTGAACTGGTCCTGACTAATTCCTACAGGCCCTGTCCGATTTCCTTCTTATTAGTTTCACCATGTACCCCTTCTACTACGACAATATATGTACCGAGTCTATGTAAAAATTATGTATGCATCAACATTAATATGCATACATTTCAAACAGGATTGACAATACAATTCTCCTTCTCAAACATATCACGACCGGCTCAATGAGCGATATACTAAAAATCATAAGGGACTGCATGATGCATTCCGAGAAAAACCAAGGAAATTGTCCATGTAATTCAACGATTATGTGGCGATAAAAAAATTCTGGTTTCTTTTAAGAAGCAAGGTCAAAGGACAAGGACAATGCTAAATTTAAGAGGGTAGATGTTACGTCATGTACAAAGAAAACCAAGTCCAACCCGAACCGTTGTTCATGTAGTCTTCCTCCTCATCCTCCTTCTCACAGATCTTCAAGCTGGCTGCAACAGCTTCCTCAACATCATCAGCATTACAAATTGGAATACTTCTTGTCTTAAAAGCTCTATTGTCTTCTTCACCCTCGTGTGGCTCCGGTTTGTCAAACAAACATTCAAGCCACATATTAAATTTTATGGAACCACATGAATTGGCCTTATATGTTTGTTAACATGTACCAGCATGTTTACAGCAATATGAAGGCATACTCGAATGTTCTCCATGGCTAAAGTGATTCACATATGTATTATAGCAACCTACAATACACGTATCATCTGTGTAATAAGTTGTATGGCAGGACGCAAGGCAAATAATAGAATAGAGAATAATGCGGTCTTATACTACTTAAGGTTTGATTCGATACATTTGTCGCCCAAACGATAATTTCTCATGCTGTACGACCACTAGCCTCGTTGTGTGATGTTTATAGATTCTTCTACATTCTGTTAACAGCAACAGCTGGCATTGCTGGCAAGCTTCTAGTAGGTACTTGAGATGAGTGGCATGGGTTTCATCGTGGTAGCTATCATGGTGTGTTGGATTTAATAGTCACTATTGTAATATCTGTGACTAGTTTTCACCTGCGAAGATAATGTGAAAGTGAATGCTAACATATGTAAAGGAATGGTTTCCTGCTCATTGGTGAGAGGCTGCAGGTACTGAAACAAGCTGTTCACTACAAGCTGTGGTTTTTGCTTGCATGTAGAAATAGTTGTGTTTTCAGCTTCGCTTACAAGACTTATCTCGTTTATTTTTTTTTTGTTCATGTTACTTCAGTAGGTAATTGAGAGAGTGAGGATGTATGACTTATGTTAGTTTTGGATAAAATGGAAGGATGCTGAAATCATTTTAGACTCCATGGTTAGTACTTTGTATACACATTCTTAGTTGGGATACTGCATTGGTAGGGTGGTTTTAATACAATTGTAAACATTGTAATTTATTACTACTATATGACAGAATATGTGCTAGTGGTTATGACCTTTGGTACTTGTCTGTATAGTTACTTCGCTCTCGGAATGGTTCAAATGGGTGATATTGGCTGCCTTTCCGCAGTAATTATTTTTACAGATTCTATGACTGTATAGACTAATCTTGTCTTTGGAATGTTTGAACCAAATGTTAATAGTATGATGATGGCTGATGTGGTATCTGCGGTCTCTGTAACATATTCGTAGATAGTGTTAGCAGATGCCAGCAAGGTTGGCTGCTACCTCAGCCAGTTATGGCCTGTACATTGGAGTAACTATATATTCATCTCGCAGTCCCTTACGATTTTTAGTATATCGCTCACTGAGCCAGTCGTGATATGTATGAGGAGGATAATTTTACAGTTCCCCCTGTTTGAAATGTGTTACTTGATGCATACATATTTTTTACATAGCCTTGACACACATACTGTCGTTGTACAAGAAGTACATAGTGAAACTATGAAGGAAATCGGACAGGAACTGTAGCAATAAGTCAGAACCTGTTCATGTTGACCAGAGTATCATCCAGTGCCTTTAGGAATAGGTTGATTATGTGTGCCAGATCAGCGTGTCTGATATTTTCCAACTGGGTGCACAAAGTAACTTAGAGAACGAGTTGTCACAAGTAGATATGTGAATTTCAATATAATTATGTTAACTTTTATTTATACTGTCAAGATAGAGGTCCGTCATGAGATCCTCATGTGGATCTCTGCAAAAAATTCTACATTCAGTAATTTTAATCCTTGATGCCAAAACATAAAACCACCACTATTCTACCCAAAGTGGCATGAACGCCAGTATCTTGTAGCAATTTAATTTTACCTTCTAGATTGAAAAGTGGGTCAAAAATATTCATCACAAGGAAGCTACAAGTGGGTGGATATATTACTCAAGCATGTGTAAAAATAAAATCAAGAAGTACATCGGGACACGAGGAAGACAAGGTCAGCAATTTACTACAAACAGTTTACAAAATTGAGAAGAAACTGGGTCTGCACAAACCTAAAGTAATATACCCTATGCCTGGATACTGTGAATAAAGGAAACGTTTACTAAAAACTAGCCCATCAAACTTGAGGACTGAAATATTTTAACTGGTCAAGTTTCGTCACTACAGACCTAGGTATTACTACATTGATGGCATGGAAGACAAATATATTAAAGGAGATTTCTGTGGTGAAGGAATTCAAGTTACCAAGTATCTAAAATGTATTTAGTCAAGAAGGCTTTGAAGAGTAAAGGAAATAATGTGTTAGTGTGTTGGCTTGGGTTCGATTTAAGACTTGATAGTGGGATTTGTAAATCGTTCATTACTTTTATTTGTATAGGAATTAATAAATATATTTTTAAAATGAACATCATTACAGTTGTTAATCACAAAACGTTATTTTACGAGGAATGGTAGATCTGTGATGACTACACACACAATCTTTGAATGTGTTAGAAATTGAAGTGATAATTTTGTTATGTTATGGCACTTAATTGCATTCATCATCATACCTGCAGGGCGCTAGACTGCCCTGGTGTCTAATGACCTGGGACTTTAAGGTCGAAGATTGGCGACTCTCGCACTTCGCTACGACCCGAGAGCACATGCTCACCCACTTTCCTACAGGCGGTGGCTCGCTCGCATGTGGAGGCCTGCGCGTCACTAGGATGACTTGATGGCATCTGTGGTCGGTCCTGAGGTGCCGAGATTGATTTATGAGCACTTGAAGGGAGGAGGGTGGGCTTGCAACACACTGGCTGGAGAGTAGGGGTTGCGTACTGGAAGATTAGCAAAGAGTAGTCTCTCTTGGGCTCTTGGGGCTTTAGTTCCTAGTAGGAGGTTAAGTGTAATACACATGTGAGACAGCAGCAGTGACGAAATGCTCGACAAACTGTACAGCAGTGTCATTGCAAGGACTCCTCAAGAAACATCAGCTTCATCACTCCACCACCTCTGCTGAATCGTCTGTATTACCGCACCTGTGAAGATGAGTCTGATGTAACATTGGTTGGATTTATTGAGTCATCTAAATTACCTCTTACTATCTCCAGGACTCCCTACAAAAATGGCCAACAATAGAGCATCCTGTGATCGTCGTGGAACCTTTAGTTCGTGTGGTGGAAGAGAGGTGGGCGAAGACGATGAGTAGGAGGAGGCTGTTTTCCCTGATGAATAAGGTGAGAGAGAGAGAGAGGAGAACAATGGCGATGAAGAGGAGGAAGAGATTGTCAGTTCACCATGCTCATCTTAGAATGACTTCATCATCAAGAGAGGTATTGGTCCACATTTGGATATATAGAGGATTCTCGACACAGCAACGGTACATACACCTCATTCTCTTGAAGGGCCAGCATGAGAAAAGTCGTGCCCAGCGAGCTATAGTACTGCATCATGGCTAGATCCTCAGCTTGTCAAATATAGTTGATTTCACTGCTATTACTTATAATTCGCATTTAAATGCGCTTCTCATGTCTATCCTCTGAGGAGGGGGTAACATGTATCAAAGTGTGAGCTTGTATAAACTTAAGAGACAGATGCGTATGAAGATGTGAGAGCTGATGTGTATCTTTGTGTGGAGCTACTTACATATGGTGATATGTTTACAGGGGTGTAGAGTTATGTGTAGAGGGTGAGGGACATTTCCAATGCTCTATGTGTATGTGCTTCGAGCGGATGGAAGATATGGTGTCTGCAGTACAAACAGTGGTGCCTGTGGCATTGCCTGCACTGCTATGTGCAGAGGGTACGATGCTTGTGCCATACCTGTGGTGCTAAATGTGGTGTCTGCTGTGCAATGTGCAGTGTCACGTGCGGTGCCTGCGGTGCTATGTGTGGTGCCTGCAGTGTTATGTGCGGTGCGTGTGACTAACTCGCATTGGTGTCAGCACAAAAAATTATGGATGTGATTGTGGCTTTACATTGGTTGTATTTTGAGTGTTTGTGTCTGTAATTAATTTTGTGGTTAATGAGTTTCTTTTTATTATAATAGTGTACTGTTTTGAAATGATAATTTTTGTACGTATGGCTTGTACTTCGTTGCGGAATTTTTTGTCCGAGATATGACATGTCTTAGGGGTTTGATTAGTGTATGTAAGTTTTGTTTGGTGATATATATGTATGTCGTTTTGTTATATCTTTTTGAATTGCTTTTACTATTTGTCGTTGTGTTCTTATTGTAAATGTTTATACTAGGAGTGCTTATGTAATGAATAAAATTATGTTTTATGTAGCTGTTTCAGTGGTAGGGAGTAATTAACTCAGTTGTTAGATTACACTTTTTTTTGGTGTCTTTATGTAGGCTATAGCTGTAGAAGTCGGCTGCTGCCCTGCTCTTGTGGATATTGAATTATATCTTACCTCCTTGAATTGTCTGGTAAGATTTCGGTAATGAAAGTACAGTAGATGGGTTGGTTAGTATTTTTGTGATATTGAAGGTTTGAACTATATGACTGCTAGATTTAGGTTGATGAATACTTGAATTTATGGTTGTGTAATATGGCTGAATGTTCCCTAATTATAGTTAATGCTAGGGTTGTTATGATGGGAAGGTTTGGCTTCTGAGATAAAGTGAAGTCTATTAAGGGGAAACTGATCTGGGAGGTTGAGTTGTGTTATGAGTAGCACCTGAAATATAATGATAGCTCGAGTGGAGTTGTGGTTTGATAATGTATGTTTGTAAATTATTTAACATTTACTGTAGAAAATTAAAATATTGTGCTGGTGTAGTAAAATTTTATGTAGATAAAAGGGAATATACATATATATATATATGTATATATATATATTATCTTCCTACTGTTTGTTTAAATTTTAATATAGTGTGGGGGTGGATTACATTGTGTCAAATTAAGTCATGCTTCTTGGTTCGCCTCAGGTAATGGTAGGCTGGAACTGGTTGGTTCAATTCGGGTCCTGTCACTTTAAAGTTAATATAAAATGAGCGGGAAGTGAGGAATACTTTAGTCACAATATAAATAATTATGTATATCCTAACACACATTGTACAAGAAACTATTAAGTAATTGTAAAAGTCTGATGTTAGTGGACTCGAAATGAATATTATTTTAAGTTCAATGCAGGGTAAGTCATACATGACTAAAATTAATGAAACACGGTTTCCACACAACAAAACAAATGATAAAAATAAAATGTGATGGTCCTCAAGGAGGATGGAACGTACAGAATTTATGGTAAATGTGGAGCAGATTGTGGAGTAATGTGTGAAGGGTGTGGAGATGTGAGAATCATGCGAAGAATGAGGATCATTAGTAGCATGTGTGGAGTCATGTTCAGCAAAAGTAAATGGGTGCTGAGATATGTGCGGAGAATGCATAGTTGTGCGAGGAGTGAGCATAGTTGTGCGAGGAGTGAGCACAGTTGTGCGAGGAGTGAGCACAGTTGTGCGAGGAGTGAGCACAGTTGTGCGAGGAGTGAGCACAGTTGTGCGAGGAGTGAGCACAGTTGTGCGAGGAGTGAGCACAGTTGTGCGAGGAGTGAGCACAGTTGTGCGAGGAGTGAGCACAGTTGTGCGAGGAGTGAGCACAGTTGTG
>PNEQ01115545.1:0-19525 GCA_003012365.1 Medauroidea extradentata
CCTAGTGCTCATGTACCTATCAGTATAAAACAATCAGTAACACCGCCGAGTGGGATCATTAACAGTACCTGGACAGACCACCCCCTGAGTGTAAGAGTCTCGAAGTGTAATACTGGGGAGTATTGCTGGCGCCCACCCTAACATCTCATATAACATCTAAATTAAATTGATCTCATCCCGCTCGAGAGAGAGTGTCACACTTAACCTCGAGCGTGCAGCATATTCTGCAGAGCGGAATGTATCACAACGATACTTTTTGGTTGTGTCCCGAGCCGAGTCTGGCCAAGGCTGCCCGGCCAATTCCAAAATGACGTCTTGTACCAACAACGTTGCACCGGTCATACGTTGCGTGATTAGTGAACAACAACTTTTCAGTATGTTTACTTTTTAAATTTATTGTTACATCATTTCATTCGTGGTACCGTATTTGCCGGCATATAAGGCAACTATTTTTAAATATTTTTGGCCTTCAAAAATTGCTACTCATCTTATATGAAGGTGCACAAATTTTTGGTAACCTAAAAATCGTTTGAAAGCTAAGCTGTAAGCTGTGGAGTTGTACGACGTTTCAAGGAATCGAGTTTTTCATCACAAATTAAAACGAATGCCCCGTTTTTTAAAATAAAATTTACAGTACAAAATTTTGATAAGCATCATTCATAATAAATGACACTTGCTCGCAGCAAAGTGGTGATCGACGCAGCTGGAGCGTGTACCGAGATACTTTGTCTCATCAGCCTACAACTCTCGGGCGGAGAAAACGAGGATCTAGGTCCGCATGCTTACATCCTTTATCTAGCAAGCACAAAACTCATGGGCGGAAAAACCGAGGATCTAGGTACCGTACCACACATTCATGTGTTTACTGTCTAGTGCTAGGCTGGCAGACAATAGCGCGCTGGAATGCAATGACCTTGCAAGCAGCTTTTGTAGCTCGGCGTTGTCATGTAGCGCACGGCGTGCCTCAGTCCGGCGTTGTCAAGTCGTGCAGAGCCGCCGGCCGCCGCCGTGCATTTCCTTGGCTGTTGGGTGCCCGGAGGGCAGTAGTAGTCAATGTTATTCGTTTATGATGTTTATACGACGGTAATAAATGCACTGAAAGTATTTAAACTAAATTTTTATCATTTCTGGGAAGGGAAAAAAATTTGTCTGGAACTTCAAAATTAGTAATTTACTCCCCCCCCCCCCCCAAGATTTTGTACCTTCGAAACCATGACTCGTCTTATATGCGGGGTCGTCCTATATGACGACAAACACGGTATATTTGATACCTGGATTTGACAATTAAATCTACGGTGACTTAAAAATATAGTGCTCTAATATGTTTGTGCTGTGCTATTACTCAAGCGGGTATATGGCAGCAGCCATATTTATTTACATGCACCAACAATAATTGTGAATATACATACCTATGCTGCTGTTTGTTAGCACAAATTAATGAGGTAATTTTTCAAATGTTACATGATTTTGTTCAGATACTACAGTGTTAATACACTATTGTCGGGTCCTAGCACCTTTTCACACTATCTGCCATGTTTGTTTACATTTTGCAGCATGACCTTTCAACAACACGTAAATAGTAATATAAATATTTTCTAATAAATATGTTTAGGTGACTTGCACATGTGATTGCAAGTTCATTGAATTAAGAGTTTATTTTTTACCACCAATTGAAAGTAACTTCGATAAGCTATCGAAAATTAGTTAAACTTGAAATATTTAGTTTATTAACAAATTTCGGCAGCTGAAATTCTTATAGAAATTAAAGTAGTGAAAATTTGGTTTCGGTATACCGAACATTCATACAACCCTAAATAACATCTCTCCCACTGCTCTTACCTCTGCGGAGTAGAAATCACTGAAGTTGCCAGTCTACCACGCTTGACCATGCCACCTCCGTAGGATTTCTATATTTCTTTGCTCATTTTTAAAATAGCGAGGAGAGTCGACTTTGGGACACCATGCTGTCTTGTAACCTTAGACTTTGACATGTTATTTGCATACACTTCCTAGATAATTTGGTGTTTTCATGTAACCGACAAGCTAGCTAGCTGACTAGTACCAAGTTTGTGAAAAAATAAATAAATAAAAGTATGTGTCAAACATTTGTAAACAAAATAAAAAAATAAAATTACAAACACAATTGTGTAGGTTCTCAGCAATCGTTCATAGAATCAGTCCAATTTCTAGTCAGAAACATATTTAAAAATTCATGGGTCATTATGTATCTCTTATCTGGACTTCTAAACACTGGAATATTCTAAACAACGGATATACTTAGGAATAAAATTAAAAAACTAATTTTCTGAAAAAATTTTATTTCAGCTGCATTGTTGTTATTTATGCTATAAGGTTGCATGCTGTGCGGTACTGTACTGAAGTCCACGAATGTGGCAGTTGTAAAAGCTGCCACTATTTACTAGTAGCCCTGTAACAGACATCCGTATACAATCGTATTGGTAGCCACATTTTCCCGGTAATAACACACAAGCACGTGGGCATTAACGATTTTATAATGATTATAATGGAAAAGTTTAAACGTAAAAGTGATTCACAAAGTGAAAAAAGTGACACTAAGAGAAGTCGGAATGTGTTGACTATTCTACAGAAGATCGAGCTGTTGAAATAATTGGATTACTGTACAAATATACTGAAACTTCAAGCCAAATATGGTGTTGGAGGATAGACCATCTACGACGTTAAAGCACAAAAAGAAAAGAATTTTTCAATTTGTTTCTGAAAATGATTCACTGGCAAGCATGTCGAAGAGGAAAACATTGTGAGGGGCTAAGAATTCACACCCAACAAAGCACTTTACGAGTGGTTTCGGCAACATAGGAGTGAGGGATTTCCCATTTCTGGTCCTAGGTTAATAGAGAGCCCGTTTCACAAGGAACTGAATATTGAAGACACATGTGAACTGGTGCTGTGCCCTCAGTTTGTGTTGGGGCCTTTTCTTTAACTGTTTGAACCCTATTGTCTGGTTCTGACATGATATCGGATGGGACACTGTGTTTGAAAGTGTGCGAGGACACTTTGCCGTGCGTCGGAATATTTCCACTATCTCCGGCTCCCTCCCTTCCCCTTCCCTGTCGCCTAGGCCGGCAGCCTAGCTCTCGAGGTCAGTTGGATCCTGGTTGCCCATATGTGCACTTCTTTCCCATTCGCGCTCATCGGGGCTTTGTCTGCTGCTATGCGCTAATGTTGACGAGTTAGTTTTTCTTGGTTGGATTTGTTGGAGTTTTGTGTTTGGGCTTTCTGCCCTCTCATCTCAACCACGTGAAGTAAATGTTTTGGGGGGGGCGACGGGGCGCCTATTTAACCTGTATTGGCTTTAGCCCTTTCAATTGCACCTCCTTTTTGTTTGTGCTTCTTGAATAAACTCAATGACCCTTCTGGCATATCTTATCTTGTAACTTGTTAAAACTATGTGCAAGAAAGTCTGGTTTTAATAAAACCTTGTTGTGTGCCTTGAATTCCCGCTTGTGTTTATCACTTTCTTGAATTTTGTTTCCCTCTGTATTCGAACCTGTCGTTATGTGTATCTTGGTACACGTGTGAATATTCGGCTGGATGGCGGCAGAAATTCTATATTTGAAAGTGTGTGGTGAAAAAATTACTGCGAACCTCAAACTTGCGGAAGAACATGTTGTAGGGTTTTCAAAGCTAGTGAAACAACATAATCTAACCCCAGAACAAATTTAAACATGGACGAGACTGGTTTGTTTTGGCATTGTCCCCCAAAGAGTACATTAGCGTGCAAAGATGAAAAATCTGCCTCCAGTGGAAAAGATTCAAAGGAAAAGTTAACTGTAACGTTGTGCTCAAACACAGCAGACGCGCACAAATGTAAGCTGATGGTAATTGGTAAAACTTCTAAACCTGAAGCTTTAAAAGGCATGAAGATTTATCCTGTACTTTGCAGTTCAAACAAACGGGCTTGGGTGACACGGGAATTGTTCAAGGACTGGTTCAGTAATCCCTTTGTGTCTGAAGCATGAAAACACGCAAGAATTGCTGGGTTGCCGGACAATGCGAAAATAGTGCTGCTTATTGACAATTGCCCAGCCCATCCTATAGCAGAACATCTCGTCAAGGATAATGTTTTTGTATCATATCTACCACGAAACTGCACAGCTTTGATACAACGCACAGTCATAAAAATAGGAAATATCACTATCGCCAAAAACGTTTGAAAAAAATTTTACAATGTGAAGATACATTCAGCTTAGAAATTTCAAGAAATATTTTACGTTAAAAGACGTTGTTTGGCATCTCTCTCGTGCCTGGAATGAGGTTACAACTGCAGTTCTGAAAAATTGCTGGCACAACATTATAGTGTCCACTGAATTCTGTGACGACGCTGCCACTAAAAGCAGCGACGAGTTCCGAGGATTTGACCTTGCAACGGACGAAGAAAACTCAGACTACAGTGAATTCATTTCTTACGTGGTAGTTGACATCCCTGACTTAAGGGACCACAACATCTCTGCAGCAGCACTCGGGCTGTAGTCCATTGTCTATCCGGCGGAACCACACAAAGTACGGCATGGGTCGCGCATGAAAAGTAAGGTGTAGGTGGCAGGAGAGAAGGTTGTATATTATTGTCTGACATACAGTGTTCACCATGAGAAATGCAACTCAATGTGCACAAACGTATTTTCAACAGAATTCCTTCAATTTACAACTTCTTATGAAAAAAAATATGGTTCGTTATAGACAGGTGGTGGATATAAAAAGGGTTGATAAATAGAGGTTCTACTGAACGTACATGTCTTCAGTCAGTTTGGCCATCGATTTGACATTTTGAAATTCTTAGTTTTTTCCAGGAACTTCAAGGCTGATTTCCTCCAACACACGTGTAAAACTGATGTGCTGAAATTGCGCGGTAATAAACTGAAAAGTCATTCATACCTACAAATAATGTATTTAAAATAATGTTCACATAATGAAAAGTTTTAATCGTCATAGGCATTCATTACATTAAGGCTTACGCACACATTTCGCATTCATCAAATAGCAAAACTACAAGAGTACAGCTGTTCAGCGTATGTTTGAGCATATGAGTGAAATACGGAAGAATTCCATTAACTACTGTGTGCAAGAATTTTGCTCTCCAAGTGGAATCCAATCTTAGCGAACACGGAAATAGCGAAAACACAGTTATAGCGAAGTCTTTTTGAGGAACCCTTAAAAGATCGCAAAAAAATTCCATCAAAAATGTGAATTTCATGAGTATAAACATGTATGGTGAGTCATGTGGAGCAGGCTTGAAGCGAGATTCGTGACCATGTGAAGCAGGCTTGAAGCGAGATTCGTGACCATGTGAAGCAGGCTTGTGGCAATGTCCGTAACCTTGTGAAGTAGGTATTTGTTATCTTGACAGCCGGATGTAGAGATTACCTTCCCCCAACTGAGACAGTCCGCTGCCAATGTCACATGAGCCATGCTTCAGCCCGGGCAGCATCTCGCTTCCCTCCCCAAACTCAAGTGCGCGTTGTTCTAAAAATATAATTGCTTCCATTATTTCCTCCACACCTTTTTAACCCAGGTGACCATTGGCTACGTTTCCGTAGTTAATCATCATGCTTTCAACCGTGTGTGGTTTCACATACAGCTTGCTTTTCTGATTTTATTTATCGATTATGATTTTGATATGCATACAGTCATCAAAGACGTGGCCGGGCACATCAGCCCGCTGCTCTGTCGCTTGGACCTACATCATGTGTATGGTTAACAAGAAGAGGGTTGCTCGGATGGATGCTCGCACAAATGAGAGTGTTCAATAAGAATACCTGTCTCTCTCCTTCCCACACAACCTGCTTGTACATAAAAAAATCACAGCCAGCCAGAAACACGTGACTGTTGGGGGGGGGGGGGTGAAGGGAGATAAAAAGAGGAAGGCACCGATGCTGTTTGGCGCTCCCAAAAAGCTTCTGCTCAGCAGCTCAGATGACACGGCTATTTGGAGCAAGAATTGCGTGTTCTGACTGAATAACAGCAGACATATGCTGTTTATTCACTAAGAATAATAGCAGCAGTCTGTGCTATACCTGAGTGTCTCTCTCACAAACACACGCCCATACACACACACAGGAGAAATGCATCTGGGAGATACGATAGCACTGTCTCTTTCCCTCACACACGCACCCACACAACTACTTGTGTTTATCTCTGCTTAGCTGTGTCAGTGCATTTGCTGTTCTGATTACCTTCTTGCTTACATAATCAGGTTTTTATCTTTTAGTTTAGTGGCAATTTTAACATTTACTGTACACTAATTATAAATTATAATTTAACACACTAAACGACCCATAAAATTTGAGCGAGAAGCATTATCTCCTTGCGGGCTGGCTGTTGCATTGTTAAAGTATTGTACACACTGTCAGGAAGAGCGTGGGAACAAAGTGACCTTTTTTTTTTCCGTGGAACGAGTCTGTTTGGACAGCTGAAGGGAAAGAAAGAAAAATAAAAAGTAAAAAAAAATATTACGGGTGGCGGGCCGTGTGTGAAAACGAGCATGTCTAGCTTTAGCACTGCTTTTCAACAAACTGTCAACGTAGATTTGGTAGCGGTCACGAAGGTCAGACAAGTTTTCTGTCGGCACACTGCCGGAATAAAATCACAAACTTGTGACCTTGCTCAAAGTCAATGCGTACACGTGCACCCACTTCTGTTACTACTAACTGGTTTCGAACTTAACTTCATGCCGTCGCTAAACACAGATTATGCTTAGTGCGCGAAAATAAAGCAACTATCAATGTTGGCGTTGCTTGTTTTTGCTGGCAAATACACTAGCATTACCTGTCCAATGGACAAGTAAACAATTACATTCACCTGTCCAAGCTGATTTTCATGTCTCTGGCATGCACACAAATTATTTGACGCGGGCCACAGTGTGAAAGGGCACACAGAATTATCATCTGAACATGCATGCTAAAATAAATAAATAGCTACACTCATCAAACTGATTACATTGGTCTGCAGCAGCCGGCAGTGCAATCATGTTGACTCTGCCAGCGTGTGCAAACTCGCAGCGCGCCTGCACGGACGAGACACAGTTGAAGCTAATAGTTGCACCCGTACTTGTTGGGTATTATAGTAACCAGAGCATACTTACCTGTTAAAATAAACCTATATTTCCTTAAAATAACGCACTACAGTACTTTGTAATTAAATTACATTACAGAAACTGTTTTAATGCAATTTTTAAGTTTAGGGGTCAGAATCGACTAAATTCCGTTATAGCGAAGACACTGCTATAGCGAAGTTCAAACCCAGAACCGTTACATTTCACTATAACAAGACTCTACTGTATCTGCAACTAATAGCTATATTTTGTTAGTAAATATGATGGGTAGCAAAGCTGCCAAACCCGCACACCATTAAGTGAAAAATAAATAAAACATAATTTGCTGTAGACCTACATCACAAAATCTCTGATCTAGACATTTCTTCATTAACAAGAAAAGTTTTTTTATGTCACAGCATCTGTGTTTGGAATGGCAAATCTAAACCAGGAGCTACATCCGCAGAATTAATCTGCGGAAGATGTCTCTAAACCTCATTTTTTTTTTCTTTACATTCAACATCCACAGGTTAAGATCATACCTTACATCCTCCCAAAAATTGGCTCTGAACCACTAAAATGAATAACAAGGGCGTTCAATTTTCCCATTGCACAATTTGCACTACACATTTGTACTGCTGGGGTCGCTTTCCAACCAGTGATGGGTCGATTCCGATTCCAATTCCACTGGAATCGAAATCGAACCGAATCCCTGGTTTTGCAATCGATATGACCGATTCTTAAAAATAAACATCCCTGTGAACATATTTTAGTTTCACAGGTATCAATGATTGGCCAGAGTGATTTTGTGTACAAACGGCAAACTATTTGAGGTTTTTGATATTATTGTCGCCGATATAGTGCACAAAAATGCAATTCTAATTCCAATGGTAAACGTCAACTATACAATAAAAATTTGTTCATCAATGATCGTCGTCACATTTGTTTAGACAATTACATTCAGTATCAAAATAAACACTTATACACCATGGTGGACAGCTACTAACGCCTATATCCCCAAAAATAAAAACTACGAATCATCTCATAATCGTCACATCGCAATGTTTGGTTTACGTTTCTGGACTAAAGATGTTAACTACGTTCAAGTACGAAGTACGACACTACTAGAACAAAATGGTTGCCGCAAGAATGGATTATAGTTAGTACCAAAATATTCCACTGGAATGAAAAAGGAACATCATAGCGCTACTAGTTTTATAGTCCGCCATCTTTAGTGTTTGTCTCGTGCGTGGACTTTCCCAACTGAACGTTGCGTATCTATGACATCTCAAAATATAAATGAAGTTTGTAAACACTGCAACGGTAATACAGTAAAACGTCCATTAACGAATATTCTACTTAACAAAAAACCCTGTACAACGAAGTAAAGATTTGGTCCCGCCAAACCCCCATAAGAACAATGCATTTTTAACATCCAAATAACTAAATTTACTTTGTTCGCAACAGTAAAATTCTCTCTACTACGAACGACCAGTTTTAAAAAAATCACACGTCAATAATTATATTCAACAAGCCCACTATTTTTTTATTTTCCTCGCGCTGAAAGTACGTTTAAAACCTTGATTCATACAATAAAAAACTGTAAATAAACATAAACAACACGTCTTCAGTTCCATAGTTTAAAGAAACACACAAGGTGCGCATGTGGTACTTGACACAAAATGGCCGCCTAACTCTTAGTTGCAACTTCAGTGCTCGTGGTGGTGGAATTCCATACCATGATTTCGGCAAGATAACCACCCCGAGTCCCATATTTCTATGGTTAAAAGTGCGCATCCCAACAGTGTACATCATCTCTGACATAGGCCTCTGTTGTTTATTGTTTTGCTTTTCTATCGCCGAATTAATGACAGTCTTTTAGAAGTCTAATATTTAGCATGTGGTTAGTTGTAACTTTAACGTGGACGTGTTTGAATGAAATGTTGCGGCAGATAATAATAATAATAATAATAATAATAATAATAATAATAATAATAATAAAACTTGAAATTTAAAAAGTTGTTCATCAAAGTGATAGTGTGAGATACTGTAGTTAACGATTTCGACATTCGCGTCTAAGCCTACACTATCAACCATAATTTCAAATCGTAGGCAGAAAGAAAACAACACTGCCTTTGATGGCGTAAATAGGAAACGTATTGAAGTATGTAAAAATGAAGTCTTGTACAAGGAAATTAGATTGGTGCTTGGAGGTTAGGGGCATTAAAAAGTCGGGACTTATTTTTTAAGAGAAGGCTTGGCATGAAGTACTTGAAACGTGAGTAGAAAATTAGCCAGCATCCAGTGGCTGGCATTTCAAATTTAAAGTCATTGTAACACACTATGAAGTTATCTGGTGAAGAACTTGGTGTAACTCTGATATTCTAGAAACATGGCAACCTAACGTGAAGTTCCATGTGCAAAACATTTTCAGTTGCTCATAATCTTTAAAATAAATAGCAAATAAATAGCAATCATTTTTTTGGTTGCTTCTATAATTCCCAGGATATACGGTGAGTTGTCGACCAAAGTTTTGTAGTTCATGTGAAATTCTATGTCGAGCAGAAATCAGTTGTATATATTGTCTATTTAACAAACCCCCTTACAACAAACATGTCATTTTTTGGTCCCTTGAGTTTTGTTAAATAGAGGTTTTACTGTAAACGGTAGTGAATATGTAATAAAATGGTTCCGTCGTTAATTGTAAATCACTCTTTAATCCACAAATGTTTTAAAATGTATGTCGGCAAAGAAAAAAAAATAAACAAATAAAAATTGATTTTTTTAAAATACGACTAGCAGAATCCGAAAACAAAAACTTGAAGAGAAACGGAACTTGGAAAACTATTGTATTGATCTGTTTTATAATAACTAAAAGTTTCTATATACCGGTAAATTTTTATTCGCAATATTTACTATGTAAGTACAGGTAAATACTGCTGATCATGAAATGTGTTCCCACCAAATGTATATATTCAATTACAGTTATGCACAAAATTAGGTTGCCAAACAAAACCAACCTAACCTCCAAGGTCTAGTAAGTTATATAATTTAATAAAACTGCACAGATATTGTTTTTTCTAAACATACAAATAGGCCTATAATGTGTGTTTTATGTATGTAACCTAGTTCATGTAATTGAATTTCTTTCAAAGGGATTATGAGGGTTTTATGTATAAGAAAATAAAATGAGATAAAAAAAACTTAAAAGAAAGCCTTAGAATCGGACTCTGAATCGAAGAATCGAATCCAAATTTTAAGAATCGATGTTGGAATTGGAATCGGTGTATTTTAGGAATCGACCCAACACTATTTCCAACCACTCGAATTCACCTTCGTATTTATCACCGTAAGTAGTAATGTTAACACTTCAGCAATCACACACAGGCGTAGTTTACATAACCTTGTTGCTGTTCATGCAAATAGAGATAATTAAGCATAAAAATATCAACTCTTAAACTGTACTAAGTTTCTATAGCACAGCAAATAGTATACATTTAGCAAATATTCGCCAACGGACTTGGGCCGCTGATAAAACTTACTAAAATTACTAAAGCCACAAATATTACGTAAATGAACTTCCAAATGTAACATTTTAACATCTAACACAAAAATACTGGCATAGGAAAATACTTTAAATACTTGTCGGAACACTAAAGCGTACTGGCAAACATCCCAGACATTTGTTTTCATTAGGCTAATGGAGTGCGCATGAGAGAACACGTCGTACCGTTCATTTGTCATGTGACTGAGATGCATACTGGGAGAAATACTGATCATTGTACTGGTAAACAGGTTGCCACTCCAGATGTTGACATTTTCTTTTTAATAGCCTTACGTTCTCGTAATCGCGAAAATTTTATTTCTTGAAAAACTGTCACAACATGAATAAGAATTAAAAAATTCCAGACGCACAGAAAAATTCCTGGTTATTTCCCGTATTTCCCTAATTGGGCGGCAACTCTGAATAAAGAATAAACCTTAACAATTTCATCATAATCATCTTCTTACCTGCCCAAGCGCAGAACTTACAATTGGCGATAGGCTGAGAGTCGTACCGTAAACACCCACACACAGTACCACGCACACAATTTGTCCAAAATTTGTATGTCTAAAAGTGGGGTGCACGTTGTACGTGGAGTGTTTCCATTTTGAGGGTCGGCAAAAGCTGTAAACTTGGCGTAAAGCACTGATGACTGGCGCTCACAGGAGACTTGGCCTGTGCTGAGCATGCTCAGGAAAGCGGGTGTGTGTGTAGAATTCCTGTTGCCACAGTGTCATGTGCAGCAAATATTGTTCTGTCGCTGCGTGGCCACACAGTTATCAACTCATTACAAATGTCGAAACGGCTCCATTCTTTTACTGCCGGTGTAAAGTTGCAAGTGATTGCTGAGGCAGAGAATATCAGTAATCGTTAGGCAGGCAGAAAATATGACATCTCGGAATCTTGCATCAGGCAGTGGCGACGAGACAAAGTCAAGTTGAAAGACTGCAATACAAACAAGCATGCTTTCAGGGGCACAAAAAACCGGTAGAAGAAAGACTACATGCATATGTAAATGAATTACGTCAGTTTGGTTATGCGGTTACTACAGAGATGTGCCAGATGCAGGCTTTGCAGATTGTGCAGGAATTGGGGGTAAATCCAAAGTTTAAAGCTAGCACGAACGGGATTTACCATTTCTACAAAAGAAATGGCTTATTCATAAGACAGAAAACAGTGTTTATCAGCGACATCCCGAGGCCTACAATAACAAGCTTTTAGCGTATCAGCGGCACGTGATACGATTGCAGCAGCAACATTCCTACATTATGAGGCAGATGGGCAATGCACACCAAACACCCGTCTACTTCGAAATGCCCAGTGACACAACAGTCTATGTTACTGGCGCAAAATTTGTTACTGTGCGCACAGATGGCAATTAGAAGCACAGATGCACTGTCATGTTGAGTCTTAGCAGACTGAACAAAACTGTCAACCTGTGTCATAAGTGCAAAATCATCCCGAAAAATGAAAAACTGCCATCAGGTATATTCATTACGGTGCAAGAGAAAGGGTGGATGGACAACCAATCTGTCACTGACTGGCTGAAGTGTGTGTGGGAATGTCACCCCAGAGCCCTACTAAGAAAGAGAAGCATGCTAGTCATAGGCAGCATCTGTGGGCACCTGACTGAGATGTAAAAACATCTTGAGGAAGGCAACATCAACCAGGTCATCATTCCAGGCACCATGAAATTGATGCTCCAGCCCTTGGATGTGTGCATGAATAGACCTTCCAAAGTCCATTTGAAACGTCTGTACAGTAAACAGAGCAGACAGCCACAGCAGAGCACACCTACACCCCGACAAGCAGGCTCAAGAAACCATCTGTGGCACAGATTTACGAGTGGGTCAAGAGTGCATGGGATCTTACCCTATAAGAGCTTGTCAAGAGCTTCCACAAATGATGCATCAGCAACGTCCTGGACGGGAGTGAAAACACCTGGGACGACAAGGACAGCCCGTAGATGATGGCAGCAGTGACGAGTCTGGATATGATGATGACGATTAAGGTATTAACACCTTTTCTTCTTCCAACTTCTCTTCTACATGTATAAGACGCCATTTGCAAATAGGCAAGCGGAATTTATTTGCCTGAATATTAACACTGTTTTCTTGTGATGTTTGTTACGATTGTCAATTGTTTTGACATGTGGCGGCCAAACGCAACATAGCTGTATCAATTCCTGCATTTTTTTAAGCAAGTAGTAGTATTTTGGTGTCGGAAAAGAGAAAGAAAAATATTATTAATTCTTTTTTTTGAAAAATGATTATTCCCGCAAATTTGGATTTGAAAATAGGGGTGCGCTCTTACCTGTCTAGGTGCAGAACTCCCAATTGGTGTAGGGTTAAGCGTCGTATCGGCGGGACATAAGAATACTTCTATTTCTCCTTGTTCACTTTTCATAAACATTTGGAGACCCTGAAAAAACATAATATTGCTGTGTATGTTAATACTCACCAACAGGTCAATAATTTTTGTACAGCAGAATTCCTTTTTTACAATCATGATGTAAAAAGTGGGAACAGCAGTAAATGTTTTAAATGTGACCAAGATGTAATTTAACATTAACACAGCCATTAAAAATGTAAGCAGACAATTTTTACAAACTTTACTACCAAACATGTGAAGCCACACCCTAGAATTAATTTTTTTTTAAATTCAAACAAACTTAAGTAAAAATACTAAGTGGTAAATACAGAATACATGAGGGATGCATTCACAAATAAACAAGGTTACGTATTTGTTTAAAGCTGTCGTTCGTAGTGTTCCGAAGCTTTGGAAAAATAACTGGAAAAATTGGGGGAGAATGAGGGAGGAGGGGAACAGGAAAAAATTGTTTTTTTTTTAATTGATGTAAAAATGGGATATTAGTGGATATAGATTTTATAAGTAATAGCAGGCTACATGAACACAGTGCACAACCAATATGAAATATTCCCTTTTATTAGAACAAAAGACCTGATGAAAGTAACAAAAGATGTTCATATAAAGTGCTATTTTCTACATGAAAAGTTACGTGAATTTTAAAAATGAATTCTCCCAATATGGCACAAAACACATTACTATATTTCCACCAAATATTCTTTCTCAAATTGTCTTACCACACATAAACTTCCTCGACTTAATTGTCAGAATGAGCAAGGGCGCTTTACTCATACCTCTGATTAGACTTAAAAGCGTTCCCAGTCTTTACGGTAATTTCACAATATTAAAATTTGTCCAAAATACAAGTTTTACAAACAAGCGAAATAGGGATTGAAATAATAAAATTTAGAGTTCAAAACTTAGCAGTTTTCCACAAGTTATAGCAAAGCCAAAAATTAATTTTCACGAAAAGTTAGCATGATAAGAAGCTCATTGGCGATATCTTACGTGCTTCCCTCGTTGTCTTGAAGTTTGCTAAAAACATAACTAATTAATAGAAAATTGGTGTTACTTCTTAAAATGACAATACTTTAATAAATTTACCCATAGCCTAACTCGCTGCCAAGAGTTCCTATCCTTAGGATGAGAGCCAAGGCAAGAAAAATGATAAAAAGGATGCAGACTACAGTAACGGTTCAAACACAGGGTGGCTAGCAAAACCTTTAAAAGAAATTCCCCGACTTTTCCCTCACTATTCCTGGTCTGCTGCTCTTATTTCCCTGACCAACAAAATATCAATAAAACTAACCAGGTTGTATAATCGCAAAACATTTTTTTTTTGGTAAATATTAAGAACCGCTACTCATCGTGTACCGGTCAAACTATTGATTTTAGACATATAGTTTATTTAAGAAAAATGTCTTTAGAGACGTTATAGGTAGTTCTACATAAAAACTTTTTTGTTAGGTTCTAAGTTTAAGTTAGGTAACAAATTTTTTTATGTACGACTACTTCTAATGTCTCTAAAAGCCTTACGTAAAATTTTTTGTTAGGTTGCCTAATTTAGGTTAAGGAACCTAACCTGACCTAATTTGATGTTTGTAACCTAGTTTAACTTAAACCAACATAACCTAACCCAACTTAAACTAACTTAACCTACCAAAAAATTACGTAGGACTACTTATAATGTGTGTAGAAACATTTTTCATAATAAACTATATGTCTAAAATCAATAGTTTGGCCAGTACACGATGAGTAGTGATAATATTTACCTTTTTTTGTGAAGCTGAACACTACTAATCAACGTAACTTCACCTTGCAGAAAATCTATCATATCTTCATTATTTACAAAGCAATAAAGTCCTAGGAATATTCAATTACAACAATTTTCAATTATGTCAATTTACTTTTCACTTTTAAAATGTTGTTGTTGTGAAGTTATGGAGAGAAAAGCTCTCGATACCAGAATTAAAAGCATTTAATAAGTGCCCTGAAAACAACAGTGTAATACCTGGTCATTACACCATCACTTTTTAAATCCCAAAAACATACTGTGATGTGCATTTCATGTTTTTGAGAAACTTTGTACAATGATTCATCGAAACAAACTACAACTTTCTTCCCCTCTAGCAATTAACTCATTTCATCCATGAAATACGATGCACGACAAAATGTGATGTAAAAACCTATCTTATCTCGCTGTAATTGAAGTTTCTTTGCTGTGACACTAATCTGGAAATATTGTTGTTTCACATGGTACAGATTTGCAAAAAGGATCTAGGCCTACCTTCACTGCTTAAACTCCCAGCCTACTTAAGGTTTTCTGCCTTCAACGTGGCTCATAACGGAACGCCAGCCCATGTTGCTTAAAGAAAAATTAACACTGCACGAATTGCACCTTATAGAGTTATCACCAGGATCTTGGCGATTCATTTAATAGTAGTAGGATCGGTTAACCAATACAGTCTCTTTCTTCCTGTCATGACTGTTTACCCTAAATTAATTATGTTGTGGAAATAACACTCATTGAACATACATTACTAGATATTTTTAATGAACTTAACGATTTTCATAAACAGAAACGAGATCACGTTAACTTTTTAACACACCTTTGTCACTGCACGAGCCAAAAAGTTCAGGCACGTCCCGCCATTACGCAGTACGGTAGATAAACAATTTGCAAAACCATGGACTTCAGACATGATCAGACGATATTAATATTTGCAAGAACCATAGGAAAAAATATTCGCGCCACGCCAAGTAAACAATAAACAACAGACAATGATTAACGTACGTATCAGCATGCCGCATGGTTAGAACAAAAGCGAACTGAGAATCCTATGTTGCCAAGTCCACGCCATCAATCTCTACTACGAACTCTTGGAAAAAAAACACAACTGTTTAAAACCCACACTATTAACTAAAAAAAATATTAAAATTTATGGCATTTTGCAAAACAGTACGCAAGAAACACCACGAGAGAGTAATATTTTACCACTGCGGAAACTTGAAACCATCACAATACATTGTCAGGGAAACCATTGGTCTGGCAACACTGGTGGGAACCACTCAAAATTCTGGTACAAAATGCCAAACAAAATCGTATTTGGGACGAATAACTTGTACTACGCGTAAAATCCACGATTTCACACAACTATAGTAACGGTACGAAAAGAAATTATGGAACTTGAAAATTGGTATGTGTACCAAGAAAATGGTACGTTGTGTTCGCAAAAATGTTCGATTACCAAATTTTGAAATTCCCGGTTTTTTTTTAGAGAATTCCCTGACTTTACTCCGACTTCTCCAGACGTCTTAAATTCCCTGACTTTTTGGTTTTCCCGGTTGCTCATCACCCTGAAACAATTGCCTCAGAGAAATAAAAAAAAAATCTCTTACTTAGAGAAATAATTCAGCATAGTAAGTTACTGATTAACATTCCATAATACAGTGAAAGCCTGCTGCTATGAGTACGGGATATTACGAGATGTTCGTAATTACGATTGTTTTGTAATGCACAGTCAGTTTGTGTATGCTGTTTGTTGTATAAACGTTCGGTATTTACGAGTGGTATCGTCATGAGCAGTTTTGTCGATACGAGAGATTCACACGCAACAATGAACAACATACCGCGCAAAATGATTTTTTAAAATTATAAGCAAACATAATAAATACAAGCACATATGATAATCATCGCTCATCCGCTTAGCGTGTCACAGTGAACAACGTGAGGTACAGCAACTGTGAAAATGCAGTTGCATCTGGCAATGCTGCCGTGACTTGCTCGACCCCAATTGTTTTGGTGTTTTGGACGCCATCATGGTACAGCACGAAAGCTGCAGTGGCCCATGGACTGAGAACACAGCATCGCTTGCGTGCATTTTGATTTTATTATGATAATGAATGGCATTGCAGCATCAGTTTAAAACTCACTACCATTTTTTTTATTGCACATATTATGCTGCAAGAAGTTAAAAAGTTACGTTTACGTAACTTAACCTTCTAGAGTTGTTCGTAGAACATGTTAGATTTGTCCGATCACGTCAATGCATGAAATGCAAACTTTATTTGCATCACTTTTTGATCGCCTGGAGTTGAAGTTTTACACTACCCAACGTAACCCGAGTAAGTTGGTAAACTTCTTGTGTCGTGTTTTCATATGTTGCGTGTTAAGACTTCTTAACGATAGGGTTTTCATTTTAATGAAATTTATTTAGGAATGGATAGATAAACTGTACTCTTGCTGAAAACCGTTATTGTCGCTTTGAATACCTCAAAACGTGGGTAATATGGAATAGCAGCGCATCTTTTGTTAGTCCAATTATACATAAGACCTTATTGGTGCAGCGTTTTTCGTTTCAGCCAATCACAAGTGAGCTGGCATTGCTGTTAGTTTTAATTGCCGCATCGCTAGACGTCCATTTTTGTTTTGTTTACCTAAATTTTGCCGTGCTGTAGTGAGTGAAAATGGTAACTAAAAGCTAATGGAGATCATGAAATATATAAAATAAATGAACGTTACGCCTAATGAACACATGCCTATAGTTTTTGGCAGTCTTGTGTTATAATAGCAGAGATACTAGCCAATGTAAACTGTACTGTTATTATTCCTATCCTACATGTCAATAACCTAGAAAATTGTTTGTTTATATAAACTTTCGGTTCTTACGACAACTCGTAATTATGACAATTTTTTGTGCTCTCGTAGTACAGTGGAACCCCGTTACTACGAGAGTTCGTAACAGCATAAAAAATTGTCGTAGTTACGAGTTGTCGTAAGAACATAATGTTTATATAAACAAACAATTTTCTAGGTTATTGATGTATGTGGGATAGGAATAATAACAGTACAGTTTACCTTGGCTAGTATCTCTGCTATTATAAAACAAGTCTGCCAAAAACGATAGGCATGTGTTTATTAGGCGTAACATTCAATAATTTTATTTATGTCACGATTTTCGTTAGCTTTTTGTTACCATGTTACCATTTTCACTCGCTACAGCATGGCAAAACGTAAGGAAAACAAAAAAGTAAGTCTAGAGAGGCGGGGCAGGCGGCAACTAAAATGAACAGCACTGCCAGCTCACTTGTGATTGGCTGGAACGAAAAACGCTGCACCAATAAGATCTTATAAATGCACTACCAAAAGAGGCGCTGCTGTTCCATATTACCTACTTTCTGAAGCAAAGATGTTCTGAAGTAGCGAAGTCAAAGCAACAATAACAGTTTTTTAGTAAGAGTACAGCTTATTTATCCATTCCAACATAAATTTTGCTAAAATAAAAACACAATTAGTTTATGAACTTACTCGGGTTACGCTGGATAGTGTAACTTCAACTTCAGGCGTTCAAAAAGATACCCAAATGTTTCCTTTTCATGTGTTGCCATGATTGGGCAAATCTAACGTGTTCTACAAACAACTAGGTTAAGTTACGTAAACGAAACTTTTTATTTAAATTAGGTAACTTCTTGCAGTAGAACACACACAACAAAAAAAAAAAATCATAGTGAGTTTGAACTGATTCTGCAATGCCGTTCGTTTTAATAAAACCAAGATAATGCAAGTGATGTTGTGTACTCAGTCCACGTGCTACGTTCCCTTTCATGCTGTACAAAGATGGCGTCAATAACAATAGAGATCGAGTCGAGCAAGTCACGGCAGCGTTGCCAGATGCAACTGCATTTCCATTTCCACCATTGCCATATCTCTCGTTTTTCACTCTGCCACGCTGAACGATAACTATCATGCGCGTTTGTATTTATTATGTTTACTTGTAATTTTAAAAAAATAATTTTGCGCGGTATATTGATGATTGTTGCTTGTGAATCTCTCGTATCTACGAACTTGCTCATGACAATACCACTCGTAAATACGGAACATTTATATATCAAACTGCATACACAAACTGACAGTGCATTACTAGAGACCCTGAAATTTCGCGTGCGAAATTAATCGCGAAATTCTAGTCTCGGCGCGAAGTACACGTCTCGGTGCGAAATTCATATCACTGAACGAAGCTCACGAAATTTCACGAAAGAGCCACTTCTTCATGCGAAAATTAAGTCTTTTTTTGTGCTTAAAAAACGAAAATATAACATACGTAAACGTAATAGCTACGGTAATTCACCGCACACTCATTGCGCCTAATTAAGTTGAAAAACGAACTAAAAAGTACTTCATTGTAGCGTGGCAATGTTTTGTTTACGTTTCTGCGCCACAGATGTTAACTACGTTCGGTACAAACTACAATGCAATGCTCAAACTTCACGCAAAATGGCTGCCGTATAATCGACTATAGTGCCAGTACATGCCACCATACGTACGTGCAACAGCCCTAGTAGCAACGTTGCATAGACGTTGCAGAAACGTAGAAAAGTGACAAGGTTGCAGTAACGTTTCTGCAACCTATTTACAACCTTGGTTGCTGATGGGGAGCGCTCTACGACGTTACGAGCGCTAATAGTTACACGTTTGGCCACTTCGTTCCACTCGCGCGTCGCGTAGCTATTAGCTAAACTTTGCTTACATCTGTGACGCAGGAAAC
>PNEQ01115548.1:0-12934 GCA_003012365.1 Medauroidea extradentata
AGTGCAGGAGAGAGTGTGGAAGGAGTACAGGAGTGTACAGTACTCACACTCGGCGAAGTGCAGGAGAGAGTGTGGAAGGAGTACAGGGGTGCACAGTACTCACACTCGGCGAAGTGCAGGAGAGAGTGTGGAAGGAGTACAGGAGTGTACAGTACTCACACTCGGTGAAGTGCAGGAGAGAGTGTGGAAGGAGTACAGGAGTGTACAGTACTCACACTCGGAAGCGGAGCAGCAGTAGGGCTAGTAGCGCTCCCAGCAGCAGGACGCCCAAGCAGGACGCTATCAGCACCAGCAGCCATGTGTCATCGATAACAGGTCCTAACAACACACACACAGCACCATTGTTGCCAACGCACATCTCTCTCAGTTTAGTCAAAATGTCCCTGTGAAATCCGCCAAATAGAACTTAACAATTACAATAAATAACAACAAGGGCCACCCATTTTTCGCGAAAATAATTTCGCATGTGATATATTTCTGTAGCTCATGTACACACCCATAGTCTTGTTTGTAGCAGTTGGACACGTGTCTTTGAGCAAGTACTGTCCCTGCTTGACTGGGTTAATTGTGTACGACCGTTACTCAAACAGTGAACGGGTGTGTTTTTAGTCCCGGTACGTAAAACTTGTAGCAGCCTTAAGTCATCAATCAGGGATATTGACCCGAGATACAGTGTTTCAACTACAGCTCGTAGTGAAGTATTTTCGATAAATATGGCTGACCCTAATAATGAGCAGGGGCTGTGATTTATTGTGGTAAAAGTCGACTGACTGTCAGGTTATGTTGTAGAGTGCACATATCCGACGATCTTATATCGATTCTTATGGTCGCCATTTGACTTTGTCAGTGAAAGTTCCAACTCTTCACTGTAGAACAATTGTCGTCTAATTTTAAAGGGAGCATCACACTACAATCTTTCAGAGAAAATTAGACAATTTTGGCCGTAACCATTTTGGGTGTTGTTAATTTCGTCCAAACCTATCAAAATATGTTCTCGAAAGTAGTGAAAAATCTTAGCAACAATATAATATATTTACAAAACGTTGGGTTAGACGAAGAAATGTCTCGTCGACATCGAGGTCATCAAAGACGAGACAGGTTGCAAACCACCGAACAACTGTAATCAGGCTGTCCTTACCGGGTATCGACTTGAGTGACTTGGTTTCTACGTGACATGCAGAGAGGAAGGTGAAGATACTCGCCTCTCCTAGTGAGCTCGACGTACTCGAGGCCGGGGGCGGCACTCCAGTCGCACTGCACGCTACATGGCGCCGGCGTGCCGCCTCCAGAGCCGTTAGAGCCTGGCGGTGCAAGCTGCAGGAAGGCGGGTAAAGGGGGTGGCGGGATGGCGAGGATGTCGTCTGGTGGCGGCCGCATGTCACCGCAGTCAACGCACAGTGAAGCCGTAGCGTTCAGGTGCAGCGCCCACTCCGCGCCGCCGCCCATGGGCAGCGCAGTGTGGCGCGCGCCTGCAGTACGCTCCGCTTGCTGCCTCCTCCCGTCTCTACTGGTGGCGAGCGCTGTCCGTCACCTGCGAACACCGCACAACATATCAGCGGGCGGAGAGATGTCTGAGCCCCTGCGCCAGAGCTACTGTGGTGTTCGTGTATAAAACCTTAGACCCCATTAACAACACGTGTGCTGCGTATGAGGTGGTGGTGGTGGTAGATATGTTTCTTGCCCAACAGGACAGCAGTCGCCAAGAAATGTACAGGATTAATCACTGCAGCGACTGACACACTAATCCACAAGTGAGGTTTATTATGTTTCATCTTTACTGGTTTAAGTTATCGCCTTTAGCCGGTTACAAAATTGAAAACTTTAGTATTTGACTTTACGATAACTTTCAATGCATGGATTTTATGGAGTCTTACACAATGGCGTCGCCAAAGCAGCCTTGACTTTACGTTTCCGATAAACTGAAAACCTGAAGTCAAAGAAAGATTGCCGTTCGCAAAAAAAAAAAACAGCTTATTGTATACATTATAATGAAAAATATTTATTTCTGAATATGGTTTTATTTTCCAGTATTGGGATTTAATGATAAATGTAACCGGTGTGTCTTAGATGTACTCGAAAACCTTGTAAGTGGTGCTAAATAAATATTATAAAAGGACTTTAAGTTTTGTTAATATATGGCGTTGCTTTTGTTGTGAAAAATATAGTAATAATAAAAAATGGAGAATATTTTAATGAGTTGACTTATACTTTAAATATTTACATTATATGCTTTAAGACAAAAAAAAAACAATATTTTCGTTAAAAAAAATTATTCTCAATTGTTATTCAACTGTCGTTACTTTAGCTTTACGTTTGTATTGCGTATTGACGAAATACTTATAGTAACGGACGAGCAAAGTCAAATGTTAAATTATTCATTTATGTACAGACAGCTGAAAAGCCATTTGAAAGCTATCGTAAAGTCAAATGTTAAGATTTTCACTAGTATAACCACCTTACAGCGGCTGTAGTATACAGCAGCGAGGAATGAAAGTCAGGACATAAAGACATGTTGCTCTGCGAGGAGGGTTGGGGAGGGGAGAACCTGGCTCGTTCTTGCCCGCCGCCATCTTCCTGGGCGTGGTCCACTGTAACTGCGCACTCATCGGCTACACGCACGGCCATGTTATCGTTATTGTCGAACATCTGTCGCCATATTGGAATTATTTAGCTTTACTACTGAAATCATTTAAGATTAACGAGAAAACACTAGGCTACTATAGCGAATATAAATATGCATAGGTCGAATCCTTTCAATAACTTCGTATGTGGATTTTCCGATTGCATTATTTATTTTACATGAAAGCATATCATGTAAAATTGCTGAAAATATCCCCCAATTATTTTAAATAATTATCGCGTTTGAAAATATTTTGCAGAAGAACAGCAACACCATCTATCGACGAAACTCAGTTCACGTACGAATACTTTACTAATGCTATTTACAAGTTTTCTGAGAACATAAAAAACGCATTTGTTTCATTTTCATGAAGTTCCCGTAGTGGAAAATAAAACGATACTTAGGAATATAAAAAATTCATTATCACACAAGATGGTTCACTGCAAACATATATCTTTACTTTGACTGTAGGTTTTCAGTTTATCGGAATCGTAAGGTCAAGCAAGGCTACTTGACTTTAGTTACGCCGACTCTGCTGTGTACAACTCAGTAAGAAGCCCTGTATTGAAAGCTATACTCTGTTTCGTATAATTTAAGAGAAATTTCGTTGTTATTAGTGACCGATAACTATTAATATTTTGTAATACATGTTCGGATGAAAGACAACATTACAGCAGAAATGGCGGGATATACATCTCAGGTTCATTTTAGAACTGAAAATGCCGACAGACACAGGCTAAAATATCTACAAGAGACTTGCCCTTAGAATTGCCAAATTTTACTACAGTTATGCGACAGAGTATATCATTAAGTCAAATGCTAATATTTGCAATTGTGTAACGCCGTAAGTCATATGAAAGGGATAATTCTCTTAAAGGTATATTTAAACTGTCAGCCAAAGTATCATACCATAGACTAATGTAAGCAAATTAATCTGAAATAATTTTAATAGCGAAGCTAAATAATTTAAATATGGCGACAGATGTGCGACAACGATAACATGGCCGTGCGTGTAACCGACGAGTGCGCATGTGCAGTGGACCGCGCCCTGGAATATGGCGGCGTGCAACAACGAGCCATGTCCTCCCCTCCCTTCCCCTCCTCAAGAGCAACATGGCGTCATGTCCTGACTTTCATTCCTCGCTGTTCTATACCACGTCCGCTGTAAGGTGGAGGCTATGTTTGGTGTATAATATGCTAACGACAGATTATAAACAGCCTTAACATGATAACGCAATAGCGAAGAAGTATGCACTACAAGGGTATCTGCCACATAGTGGAAGGGTAGATCATGAGCAATCATAACGCTGGAAACTATGTGGTGGGGCGGTCGACTACTTAATGCTCAGGTCGTTGCGTGCCAAAACGTGAATTTCATTGTGAAAAAATTCAAACGCCATGGAACTGCCAGAAGTCCTCACTAGTGCCATGGGAAATAAATAGTAGCACGGGCTGGGCAAACCTTGGTCAGGTGAGGTTGGATTGGTGCTGCTGGTGATTTTAAATATCGCTATGTACGGTGGAGACGGGACTTATAACATGCCAGTATTAAATAGGCAAACAATCAAAATAAGGGTTATAATAAGACTTAATTTTACAACAAATTCGTATTGCAGCCGTATGAAAATATATCATACCAATTGATGCACAACAAAACCCCAGTGATGGCCAAACCGACTGAGGAATGGGAGTAGTATTTTCACTTTCTTTCTGCTGTATACTATGTTCGCTGTAAGACGGAGGCTACACCACACCTGAGCTGTCTATCTTGTGCAACACTGGGTACCTAGACGGCTTTACTATTGGGAGACTCTAATTCTCACTTATTTTTAAATTATAAAGAAAGTACAAACTGAACTTGCGATTATATTACGTTGCCTATTCAATATGCGATACGTTGCATACATATATGACATGATCTTTGAAAGAGTTGTGCAATGTGAGTACATGGCTGGATTTATTTTTTTTGGCCATTCTCCTTTGCGATGCAGATGTCTGTCAAAGAAACCTAAAGATATTTAAAAAAACATTAAAGTAAGCAAAGTATGCTTAGTTAACAGGATACAATGCAACATATAATTCCGAAATGAAATCGGGTCAAATAAAACAAGGACAGCATAATAAAAAATAATAAAAAGAAGTAAACCAGACACTAGACAAGACAAATAGAAAAAATATATGAACTATAAATTAAAAAAAAAACGACTCAAAAATGAGACGAAACAAAACACGGTAGTTTTCCAGATAAAAGAATGGCGTAATATTATCAATGTATAATGTTGTGTGCATTAGCTTAGAAAACACGTTATATTTTTCTGACATAGCAATACAGCAATAGTTGATATATAATGCATGTACATAACTCTCTCTCTCTCTCTCTCTCTCTCTCTCTCTCTCTCTCTACATATATATACATATATATATATATATATATATATATATATATGTATATATATATATATATATATATATATAGCTACTGTCGCAACCCCGTCACTTGCCTTCTCATAACTAGCCTACAGCTGGTCGACATCGAATATTTACAACAAAGTGCCGCACGGAAAGGTCAATCTTTTGTGAACACAAGTTTCGACAGATGACACAGAAAACCGTACGTTCAATGCCTTGAATTCATTGCATTTAGTTGTTTTAATTAAATAACTGTACAGCACTAAATGAAATATTTCCAGCGCCACTTCCACAACAGTTTCGTTTATAAAAGCTTCAACTTGTGCGACAGCTGTACTTTGGGCGTTTTTGCACAGAAACGAACCTACGAAGAAAAAAAGCAAGCTCACACAATATTTCTTGTGCATATGATATTGAAATATAAAAATAAAATATAGTTTCTTACTAAAATTTAAATATTTATAATGTCTGCTCTTAAAAACTGCAAACTAACTTTGGGATTTTTTTATATCCTAAACATACTGCGTAGTGACAAGTCTGTAAGCGTATACCTATGCCATCCCATAGCAGCTAAAACCAAATTAAAAAAAAAAAAGACAGAATATCACTTCTAAATGTACATTTTTTTCTCATTATTTGTGAACGTTTTCTCTTATTCTTATTTTTCACTGTTAAATTCAAATTTGTTTTTGTCACAGATATAGCTTATTTTTCTCTGCTATTTTTTCTTAAGGTCGTAATAATTTATGTATCGTATTGCTTGTTCTAATCATTGTGTTTATATAATGATATGAAGTTCTACAATTTGCATGAGAAATTGTACAACGGCCGTGGTGCTGAATTTTGGTCGTGTTACATAGAACTATAAATAAGTTGGTACGACAGAGCAAATAAAAAGATCATACCTTCAGGAACTACATGCAAAAATGCCTAATTATGAACACAGATCTTGTTGAAGTATCAGTGAAAAATAGCCAAGGGAATGTGATTTCAAGATGTCGCTCTGTTACACTGGCACAGCTGTTTGGCAAGAATACTGGAAATATTTCCAGCCCACCTTTCCCTGGCCAGCGTGACTACGTCTATTTGCACCGAGTCATTGGTTTTTTTAATCTTGCCCATGAAACTCCTGTAGTCTTGGGCCCTTTTTACACAACTGTACAGCGAGGAAGGGATGGACCGAAAATTAGTTTCGACCGGTAGGTGACTCACCAAGTAATTACGGGTTAAATTACACGAAAAAATAACTGGGAAAAAGTGTATGTACACACACACACATACGCATAATTAACGAAAATTAACTTCATACATAAAGTTTTGAAGTCTTTTTATTTCACGCGAATTAGACACCATAAAATAAGCTTAGTGAGAGCAATGAAATATTCTGTTAATTGAAAATATTTTATTGCCATTCAGACAAATAAACTACAGTAAAGTTTAGTAATTTAACCATCTATTGTCGAGACGCCTTTAAAGGTAAAACGTCTGTTTAACGAAACACTACTCGTAGGCTGTACACTTGCTAGGATTAAACATATAGGCCTATGAATTAGGCCCACTGAATGCCCTTCATATTAAAAGCCTAAAAACATAACTACACCACACAGAACATGCACTATTACTGTTATGCGTTAGACTGCTAGACTTGCTCTAAAAACATTTAGACAAAATGTTTGATATATATAAAATACGTGATATAACAGCAAATGCTTTTATGTTTAATGATGTAGGATCAGCCAAAACATATTGTGACATTAGATGTGCATTAAGTCAAACGACATACTTAATACGATAAAACAAAATTGCTAGACAATAAAAAATATTCTCAGGCCAAACGACAAAGTCTCGACGCATTTGTACTAAACTTAGGCTTGAAGCACATTAGGCCAACAAATAAGTGTCGGATCAGACGCAAAGGTTCGTATGTCAGTCTTGGTAAATATTCAAGGCGATGAATAATACTGGGATTTACATAACGGTTAGTAGATATTGTAGTTCGTTATAATTGGAAGAGTCATGAAATACATAGTTTTGTTGTACTAGTATTACTGGAAACAAGTTTTAAATTATGTTTATAATAGTGTAAATATATAGTTCTGCAGTGTAACGACCAGAGGCTAAACACGTATATACTTGCCTAAGTCATGTTATGGTGACAAACAAAAGGCAGGACAGAAAAGGACTTGACACACAAAACAATTCAGCTTGACAAAGTTGTTTAGCCTAAAAGAGTATTGACGTGCTAGGTCAAGGTTGTACACTATGTGAAAAACTAAAATAAATTATAAAATACTTAAACAGACTAAATTCAGCATGATATGGTTTTATTTTGAAATAATATTAGGTCAATAAAAGGTTTATTAGTTGAACGGTCTAACTCGCCCAGGGCTAAGAATTTTGTGCAAAGTCACATGTTTTTTGCCAAAATATTTAACCGTGCACTAAATGTCTTCATCTTACGAGCGTGCTCGCAACTTTTCCCTATATCTGGCGACGTAGCATTGTGCGGATATGAATTCTAACCTGACTCGGTCAATCAGGGATAACGTTACTCCGGCACTGAAGGTTGGCGCACCTCATGTGTTGAAGTATTTTATTGATTTTTGATTATGAAGAGAAAAAATGTGAAATTTGCGATTACAGCGTGAGTTATGTTTATCTTGTGCTGCAGTACAAGCACATTATTTGAAATTCCAACGTGTATTTAGGCCACGATAAGTCAAACAACTGAAGACCTCGGAAGTAAATAATGATATCTATCTTCCCTGTAGTTTTTAGCTTAGGTGTAATAAAGTATGTTTAATTTGGACAAAAGCTATTCATACATGCATTATTTACTGTGTGGTTGAAACTAAACTACCTACAAATTTTGTAAATAAGTATTTATTTTAAATTTACGGATATATTTTTTTACATTGTCTGTCTTCCAATGTGGGTTACAATTATTTACTACCAAAATCTTTTATTTATTTTATGTTCTTAATTTGGTTGGCGTATTGCGGTCTAAAAATACGTTAAACCTTCAAACGCTGTACTTGTAATGCAGCGCAAGATAAATACAACCCACGCTATGAACGCAACTTTCACACTTTTTCTTCTCCTAATGTATAAAACGCGACAAATGAAATAATTCAACATGCATGGTGAGACCCAACCTTTAAGCTTGTCAATATTTTAAATCATCGACTGGAAGGAAATACCGCTCAGCTTAAGGCCATGTTCTCATGTATCTTAAAGCTTAAACGAAAACGTATATCACCAGTCAGGTTCTCAGTTTTGTTTGAAATGGGTTTGCATAGATAATTTTTTTTTCCAAGGCAAGGCGTTGTACGGTTCCGACTAATACGCCAACTAGCGAAAATACAATTAATTGTACAATCACATAAACTCACAGTATTTACTGTTTTAAAAAGTAGTCAGCAGGGTAACAACCATTTAAAAATAAACTGCCGGACATGTTTTATATCTACTTTTGTTTAAAGTTTATAAAATAATTATTACGAACACGTCAGGAACAGGAGAGCATAGCCGTGTCATTGGCAGGGACACTTCTTGTCATTGGACTGCACCAATCAGGACAAGGACAAGTTGCTAAGACAACAAATACTGTGGTTCGCAATCAAACCCTCAACACGCGTTGCAGCAGTCATCTTCCTGTCACTAAACGAACCAGGGCTAAAGTGTAGTTGAGTAAGCGTCTCAAAATAATTCTAGCGATCAGATGCTTCTAGTCATCGGTTAAATCTTGCCATGGAATTATAAACAGGACCATATTTAATGTCATGCGCCATTGTGATCGAACACTGCCTGGTGGTAGAAAATCCACATTGGAACAAAAATGAAAACAAGTTTTTCTGTCGAATAATATATGGGGGTCTGAGTTTCAGAGTGGTATAAGTCACAATTATTTAGTAGTTTCGTTTTCATTCATATTATTCAAATTTTTTAATTTTCCAAAAGAATATTCTGTAACAAATATTTCACTTTTAACGGAATATTTAAATTCAATTTGCGTATTGCAACATTGTACTGCATTTTGGACGAGATTACAAAAAATTGCTTAAGAGGAAACTATTTTAACTGACTTAGAACACTATGAATCTACACCCCTCATATGACATACATAGAAACATAGTCGGCTACATTTCCAGCAGGTATATTACTTCCTGCGATTGCTTTTATGTAAGCTAATACTGACTTTTATTTTTCTGTTTTATAGATGGTTTGCAGCGACTCTGCCAGGATGACGTGTGCCAATGAAAATGGCAGTGATCATAATTTAACACCCCTCCTTTTCCTCGATAGTCAGGTGGCTCCACTGATGTATTTGCAAGGCGAGTCAAGCAGTGTTCGTAGTGAATGGCGGACGCACGCGGGTTGCATGCAAGCTAGGAGAAGAAGCAAGCAGGTTGCAGAGATACAAGGCGCAGAGACTCACCTGTACTGGAGGAAGGTCGGAGGCAAGCTGGCCTGGTCCAGGGGCCACCACACGATGTACCTCCAGCCACTCTGCGTGGGCGGCTGACGTCCACAAGGGTGCGGCCATCTTCACACGCAGGCGTGCAACTATTGATCCCAGCGACCCTTAGCTCCCTTCACGACCCCTCGCCCAGCCAGGCTCAGGGTCACCTTCTACGCCTGGGACGTAGGTCGCCCGCAGCGCATGCGTGGTTTGCTCCTGCAGGTCAACTTGTCCCCTGGGACGTAGGCCGCCTTACGCGCATGTGCGTCTCCACTGCGGGGGCGTCACCTCCGCCTGGGACGTAGGCAGCCCGCTGCACATCGCCCTCACCGACTCACAGCTAGCAGTAAAATATATTTTTTTAGCTTTATGTCTCGTCAACAGCAGCTAATTCTGTTTCACACAAGGACAAGAACAGAAATATGGTGCATGTCAGCATTCATTTGGAGTTATTTAGGTAAAAAATGGAAAACCGAAATCAGGATAGCAAGAGCCTGGAATCGAACCTATGACCTCTCAAATACGAGTCCAACGTGTTACCATTGTGCCATCTTGCTCGTTCTACTGGCAGTAATGTAGCCAGGTAACAGAGCAGTTGTGTAGCTAGGTAACAATGCTGTAATGTAGCAGGTAACAATACAGTAATGTTGCCATGTAATAAGGTTGTAATGTAGTCATGTAAGGGGGCAGTAATGTAACCCGTCAATAGGGCAGTAATGTAGGCAGGTAACAGGGCAGTAATGTATCCAGGTAACAGAGCAGTTATGTAGCCAGGTAACAATGCTGTAATATAGCAGGTAACAGTACGTAATGTAGTCATGTAGCACAGCTGTAATATAGCCAGGAAACAGAGCAGTAAGGTAGCTACGTATCAGGACAGTAATGTAGGAAAGTATCAGGGCTATAACAATTTGTACTTACAAAGGGTTGATGTGAACTGTAGCAACTAATTGTGTGAAATGATTCCTTGCACTAAATGAAGTGGAAGAGTTTAATGACACTTTCTACATAAACAGTATAATAGGAAATGTATGAAGCCTTGAAAACTGAGGTATTATCTTATGTCACACATTACCATTTTGCAATATAGCTAGACACAGAATAATTTCAATATTCGACTTGTAAGGCCAGACTCCTCACGTATATTGAAGTTCAGAACCTTAGCTGTCTGCTCATAGGCTGCTGATACATGTAGTGAGTAGAGCGTTGATATCTTTCACGTGTTTCCTTCTATGCTCATGAATAGCTCAGAGTTATATACGTTGAGTGATGTTCACTACAGTCCATAAAATAACAAAAAAATTAACTGCACTTAATGGCTAAAATAATTCCGTGAAATTTTCTAGTCCCTAAATATCATTCGTACTGGAACAAACAACTGAGCGTTTTGAACAAATGAAACGCCCTTGAACATCTGGTCGCACCACTAGGGTCGCACCTGTGCTGACAACTACCTGACATGGGACATCGTCGAGGCTTCACTCCATTAGTACGGCATCTGGCTCCAGTTTCACAGATCTTACATGTAGGAGCTGTGGGAGCCTTCCTTCAGCAAACACTCATCATCCCCAGCAAGGTTGGGGGTCAGTTTTTTATGTCTAGGGGCACTGGGGCCATCAGTTCTTTCTGAAATATTACAGCCATTGTTACATTTCTGTATCCCATGTACATACTCGAAACCCTTCTTAAGCACCTGGCCACGTGTCTTTGTCCAATGATTGTTCCTAGTTGTTCGGACGTTAGTTCGACAGTGAATATGTGTGTCTCGAGTGCAGGTACCTAACATTCGCAGCATTTTCAAATGACGAAGAATGGATACTGAGGCGAATACAGCGATTTTCAACTGCAGTTCGTTATGAAATTTTTTCGCGAGAAATGGGTACGATGTTGAGGGCATTTGACTCTTTTATTTCCAGGTTATCCAACACATTTGCAGTGTGAGTGAATGAGGTCGAGGCTCCTGGACAAGGACTCTCTTAGAGAAGTCCTTCATATTCGACAGTAGATTTTAAAATGTTTTCTGAATGTCGTCGTCACTGACCTCCTGACTCAACATTGTCGTCCTGACAACTAGCCTAGGTGCTGGAACATGCCTTGTTGACTCCAGCTCCAGAGACTGGACCACTGTATTCTGCAAGCTGCGTGGTGCAGACAGGCTCAGCGCTTGCCACACACAAGCATACACATATAACACGACTGTGATGAGACCTCGTCGATTGGACCAGCTGCACTATGTCCTGCCACAGCTCTAGTAATAGCTGCCGTGATCATTGGGTCCAGCTGCTTGCTTGGGTATGATGGTCACGTTGCAGATAATGGTCACCAAGGCTGACTACAAGCTGGAATATTCGACTCTAAGTTCATATGGTAAGGACGTGGGGGTCCTGTTAGCTCAGCTGTGAGAGAGTATGAGCACTGGTCTTAAGACAGTGCAGTGACAACCTCAGACAGATCCATGGTTCTCTCTCCATGAGGCATGACCATCTTAGTAGGCAGTAGTTATAATCGTGACACCCCTCCCCCTCCTTCTGGCGTATGAGTACTCGCACATGTATGCCTGATATTCTGGTTGGAACCTCGGTCTTCTTCACACATTCTTCGATATTCTCCACACTTAGGCCTGTCTTCTACACACTTATGTGTGTCTCCTTCACACTTACTTCGGTCTTCAGTTCTGTGTCTGTATCCTTCTACCTGTTATAAAAGACTTTTCTAATATCTACATGTTCTAAAAATAATTGTCATTTCTTCCTCAGAAAATTTAGTTACTGCTCGATCCCTCATCTTACACAGTTCACTTTTTATTTAACTTGGTTTACCTTCTTGTCCACACAATATATTTTGGTATCTAATAAAGCACATCTGTTGTTAACATCTCAATTTTTCGTGAACTACATGAACGAATATTTTTGCCTTCATAACTTTCTCTACCGTAACATTCTGCACTGAAATTAATCGTACTTTCATTTTAGTAGGCAATTATGACGGCTAGGAATAGTTCATCAATACATTAATAGGACAGAATTTTGCTCCTAAATCTGGCAAAGACTGTTCCCCAGGCGGTTTGCCCTTTGACATTTCCAACACCACCGCCACCACCGTTCACCCCCCCCCCCCATAACTGCAGCTGATGGCGAGGGATCGATACTGGACCGCCCTCTGACCTTCAGGGGTCAGGCCTGCGTAGTTCGCGACGTTGCCCTCACCCGCACACGAACAAACCAGTTGAATGGATCCTTTCCCGGGCAGTACGACAAGCAGGACCAGCGACAACCAGGCCCACACTTTTGTCACCTCCTCCTATTGTGTCTGTGACGGGGTGGGGGCGTTTCTGGCCGCGGAGGGAGGTGGTAGCAACAGTTCCAGGTAAAAGATGATTGGTCAGGGCAGATATGAACATTCTCCCGCTATTGGCTGCAATGAGCTGGACAGATGAATGTACA
>PNEQ01115549.1:0-12934 GCA_003012365.1 Medauroidea extradentata
AAACTAATACTTTTAAAACAGCAAACTTTTGCTTGACTAGACATTATATCAAAAAGTAATACTTTACGAAATCATTGAGTATCAGCAATTCACGCGTGAACTGTACAACTTAAGTATTTCCACTAAGTACAATATTATTACACTAACAACATATTAACACCAACTAATATATGGACAACAAAATAAGGTAATTTAGTGGTGTGCCAGTTAGCTCCCAAATTCTATCACTAAATATATATTAATATTTTATAAATATACTAATGTGACTTACAAATGTCACAACAGCACCACTCACTAGCCTAATGTCACCTAACACCCGTTTCAGCTGGACACCTGCAGCGGCCGAAAGTTTCCATATCAAGGCCAGGTTCAGGGAGTGTACGGCCCTGGCACGACACGACCCTAATAAGCCCATCTACGTGCAGACGGATGCGAGTGAACAGGTCATCGGAGCGGTACTATTCCAACTAGGCAGAAATGGTGAACGCTGCGTACTAGATTACAGTAGCGCAAAGTTACAAACTGTAGAGAGGAAGTACGATGTAAATGAGAGGGAGTGTCTAGCGGTAGTGTGGGCGCTCAAGAGGTACAGACCGTACCTAGAGTACCAGCTGTTTCACTACGCACGGACAACAGATGCTTGGTCTGGCTTCACAACACCCGAGAAACACGTAGTAAGCTTACCTGGTGGTCCCTTCTGTTACAGTCCTTTGACTTTTACGTCGAACATGGCCCTGGCGCAGAGAAACAGCTCGCGGACACCCTCTCAAGGTCACCCGACCAAAACACACTAGCACACGATGAGGAAGCGTGGGAGGAGGAGCTACCAGTACCATCGACACAAGAGGGTGTGACAGATACAGTGACCTGCGCTAACATCACAGTCAAGGACACAAGGAACATTGACCAACTCTGTCGGGACATTATCACCGCCCAGTAAACCGCGCCAGACGCGCTGGTGAAGCGAGAACAGTGCTCGCAATAAGTGGAACGGTGGCGCGTGATAGATGATTGGATGGAGGTCGGTGTGGGAATACAAAATGGCAGCTGGAAACTATATGTACCGATCTCGTGCATGGCAGAAGTACTAGCAGTCATGCATGACAGCTCGCACGCTGGACACCCAGGTGCCAAGCAGACGACGCACAATGTAATGCGCCACTTCCACTGGCCCGGCGTAGCATGCGCGGCAAGAGAATATGTTCGGAAGTGTATGTATTGCAATCACTACAAGGCTAGGAGAAGGATGGTGTTCAACAACAACAGGCCAGAGTCCTGATGGAGCTTTTCGATACCATTGCCTTAGACATAATGGGCCCTTACCCAAGGACAGCAGGCGGTAAACGGTTCATTGTTGTGGTCACCGACCTCTTCTCCCGGTGGCTAGAAGCATATGCGGTAAGAAATGCACGAGTTGACAATATCGCCGCAGTACTGGAGAGCGAGTTTTTCCTTAGGTGGGGTTACCCCCGAGTCGTCCTGTCGGACAACGGGACCCGATTTAGTGACCGCAAATGGTGAGATCTCTGTGGCAAATGGGAGGTAACCACCCACAACACACCTGTGTACCACCCAAGAGCAAACCCCACGGAGCGCAGAGATCAGGAGCTCGAAAGTACAGCTCCGCCTCCGTGTGTGCAAGGACCACACTAAATGAGCCGAACAGTTGCCACAGGCTTTGTTTACGCTGAGATGGCAAACGAATGACGCGACAGGTTACTCACCAGCGGAATTATTAAAAGGGTGAGACTTACCGCTTCCGGGGGAGTTCAATTGCCAGTATGCAGCCATACCCACAACACTGGAAACCGGCGAAAGGCGCAAGGAACGACATCGCGAAATTGCACGAGCACTATAAGTTCAAGAACAGTACATTGGGGAATGGGTACCCACCACCACTCGACAACCAGAGATGTTACAGATAGGACAAAAGGTGTTTGTGCGCGAACATCAACTATCATCAGCCGAGAAAAATTTTTGCGCAGGACTAGCGAAAAAATGGAGTGGCCCACACGAAATCAAGAAAGTACTAAGTCCATCCATGTATCAGGTAAAAACAGGTCCACGGTGCATGAAAAAAATCCACAGGGACGACTTGCGGCCCACACAGAGCCCAGACATAATAGAAGCGCATGCCAATGCGGGGCAGTCTGCGGTAGAGCAACCCCGGAGACCACGGGCGACGCCGGATATGAAGACACACCTGGACAAAAGGAAACAACCCACAGTATCCCTGTCTTGCTAACTGAAGGGGAACTGAGCGAGCGGCCGCCACAAAGGGAACCCAACGGAAAACAAGACACGAGCCTACTAGAGAGCAGTGAAACAGTGATGCCTAACATCACGGACAACCAGAAGACTGCAGCAGGTACCACAGAGACCGAGACTGGACCCGATAATACCGCAGTAGTATGGGAATCACGCCCCACTCCAGGCGAAGCAGCTGATGAGGGAGGGGGTGCGTCAGGTCTGGCAACGCTGGCGGGTGTACAAGGTAACCGTACACCTTCTCGGCGCCGACCCCGCGAACAGTCACCTCACACAACGGCAGATAACCAGGCAGCCGAGAACGTGGGCGACAACACGTCACTGCGCCGCTCCAAGCGCCCTCGTTATCATCTCCCGTTATGCCAGTGTTGTGCGAGCAACCCCAGGAGACACCTAGCTCGGCAGCAACAAGGTCGCTGCGGCAGGCACGCTGTGCACAGAATAGCAACAGGCGCAGATCCACAACCATCCCGATGTTTTCTGTGCATGCGGTGCGCACCAAAGCCAGCTTCTTGTTGCATGTAGGCACACACACTGCGCAACGGTCTCCCAGTTGGGGGGGGGGGGGGGGCATTTGACGTGCGCTGACACACACGCATCTATCAGTGATCGTAGGCGCATTGCAGTGGTGCCATAGTAATTGTATTAACACGCCATATATAGGAACACGCCCAACTCAGCAAGCCGACCAACGGCGACAACTAAAGGGCTACCTTAATATCGCCATGTGGGTAATACTACAGAACAAATGGAAGTAAAAGGAGCCCGGGCATTGGTCGTTTCTGTGGGCATTGAGCAGTTGTTGTACACAACGTATTCAATTCCCGAGACACCAAGGTATGGAAACAGAAGGTGGTACGTTGGGAAAGTATGGGATGAGTGCAACCACATTTCGGGAATTCTGCCGAGAGGGTTTTTACGGTACTATGCCAGTTTTTCCCTCTCTCTTCTTAGATTATGGCTTAGCTATTGGTACACCTAGGGAGGCAGACATGGCCCCAATCGCGGTCATGTCTGCCCAATCCCTCTCTGCCGCAATGCATGCCCCCTCTGCATGAAACTTCCCTTTTGTAGGCGTATGGGGCTTAGCCCTAAGACGTACTTAGTCCACGTATTTAGTCCCGCACCTTCCCCGAGCCGCCACCATAAAAGTAGATTAGGGTAGGTTAGGAAAAAATCCTCCTGAGAGATCCCTACCCCACCATCCTCGACGAGGAATAAACCTCTGTCTCAATGAAATTTCCTTAGTTTCATTTTATACTTTGTCCCATGTTCTTCCAGGGTCTTGCTCCCTCTAGGGCAGCGGCTCGGATACCCTTCTCTTGAGTCTTGCACCCCTTGGGCAGCGGCTCACCACACCATCCCGTCTGGGTCCTGTTCTCTCTTCTGGGCAGCGGCTCAACCCATCACCTCCACGGGTCTTGCTCCCTTGGGCAGTGGCTCGGATACTCCTCCCTTGAGTCTTGCACCCTTTGGGCAGTGGCTCACCACACCCTCCCCGACTGGGTCCTGCTCCCACCAGGGCAGTGGCTCAACCCCTTCCCCCTCTATCATCCAATACCCTACGACGTTGCTTCGCCACAGACTACCCACGAACTGGGATTTTCATTTTCACTTAAATAAGGGCACAAATTTGCAGATTGCCCAAATAAAAATAATGGTGATAAATGTGCCAACTGTATAAGGGACAAAAAGGCATTTGAGCACCGAGTTGACTCCAGGGAATGCCCGGCCTATGAGCGAACCATCAATGTGGAAGCATCAAGAATTGATTATGGCTTTTAAGTTGATGAACCATCAATTGAGGTGTGGTCAGATCAATTTACAACGATCTGCAGTGGCGACCTCTGAGCTTAACAGAGTGGTGATTGAGCAAAATCTGGATTTGGTACTGTTCCAAGAGCCAAAATTCCCTTTGGTAAAGTAGTAGGGCTAATGGGCAATGTGTTTACAATCGGTGAGAATGTCCAAGCTGGAGTATTGAAGACAAACATTATGATAGATGTGACTATGATCAGCAGTGTATCTAATACACACCATGTGTGTGTGCAGATTACAACTCCATCCCTCCAGCTGTGGATGGTGTACTCATACTTCCAGTACATCGATAATACCAGGGATCATCTAGACAGATGGAATGTTATTATTGATCTTCTACACGGAAAACTACTGGTCATCTGTGGTGATGTTAATGCTAAGTCAGAACTATGGCACTCTCTTACAACAGACAATGCAGGGGAAGAACTATATGAGTACATTTTAGCTCAGTAACTTCATGTACAGAACCTGGAAGGACGCCTACCAACATATGTGTCTCCAGCTCATGGAACAGAGTCAAATATTGATGTAACTATTACAAATAATAAAGCACATGGAATGGTACATGAATGGAGAGTCACTGAGGACTCATCGAGTGACCACAGGCTCATAATATTTGAGGTAACGGGTGAGAGACGACAGCAAATTGCCAATGTAGCTGACCAGCACACGTAAAATGGCGCCGAGCGGTACATTGAACATCAGTAGCTACAAACGAGTTTAAGTAATAATAGATGATAAGTGTGGCAAATGCTCAAAAAAGGTGAGAAACGGCATATATTGCGAGTATTGTGATAAATGGTATCATTTTAATAAATGCAGTGAAGTTAATGAAGACGTAATTCCGGAAAATGAATGGCAGGGTGCAAGAATGGCCGAGTCGAGGAAGCCATGAGTGTGGATGATGTTGGTAACGAAGACAAGCTTGCATTGGTGATGAATCAATTGAGGGACGAAAATAGTTCCCTTAAAGAAATTGTTAAAATACTTCATGAAGAAATTGATCTGCTACGATCAGTGAATAGTGAAACTCATGCAAGAATAGGAGGAGCAAGACATGATGCCGAAAGTGGAACCAGCCAGGGAAAATTGTCAACAGTGGTGAAAGGAAACTATCAGAAGGTAAATAATGTTCAGTGTGTGCCATTAGCAAATAGATTCTCACTACTAGAAGATAAGAGTGAAGTAGGTAAGAGTTTTGAAGCTTCAAAAACATCTGGAGTAAATGAACAAAGTAAAGTAAAACAGCAGAAGAAAAAAACTAAATGAAAAACTGTAGTGTTTTCTGACAGTCAGAGGAAAGGGATGGCTAATATACTAAGTGAAAAAATGAGTGATCATGAAGGTTTAGGTATAGTTAAATCAGGGGCACCTATGAAGGAAGTTGTGAATGGCATTGAGGAGGAAAGTAGTAACTTTAATAATAATGACACTGTTATATTAATGGGTGGGATAAACGATGTGAGTAGAAATGAAGGAAAAAAATGTAGTAAACAGTCTAAAAAAATTTCTGCCTAAATTAACACATACTAGTGTTATAGTTTTGGACATTCCACTAAGGCATGACCTAATGCCATGGTCCTGTGTGAATACAGAGATAAAAAAAGGGGGGGGAACTGCCCATACAGCACAAAGAAGTCGCGGCAACGTCGCAGCGACATCGCAGTGTAACTTTGCGACGTCGCAGGGAAGTCGCAAAACGTTGCAGTAACGTCGCAACAACGTCGCAGGGAAGTACATATGGCCAAGTTTTGCGACGTCTCGGCTCGACGTCGCAGGGACGTTTCGGCGCTACGTCGCACGGACGTCTCGGGGCGACATCGCAATTTACTCAACATATGATAAAATTAGGTTTTTTTTTATTTTGAGAAAATAAATGTGAAATTTGCTATGTCGTTTATTCTATTAGTCGAGCTATATTATACAAGCATAACAATTGAACTATTTATTTGTAATTTTGGTGTAATATGTCAAAGATTTTATGTAGTAATTTGCTTGGTTGATTGTGGTCAACATTAAGCCTAAATTTTAATACAGTAGACTCCCGATTATCCGCGTGTTAATTATCCGATTTGCGGATTACCCGCGCAAAACATTTCACTTGAAGTAGTTGAAAAATTTGTAAAATGTTTTTGAAAAAAAAAATTGGTTATTTATAAATACAGTCTGTGTGTACTTGCATAATATTCAATTACGTGTAATGCCCGCTACCATATTTTTAAGGGCTTGAAGAATATTTAGGCCTTTTCCAGCAGACGAAACAAATTTTCCGCGTATGAATGGATTCACGAGATTGTACCGCGTATCGCATGTGAACGGATTAACGGAATTTTCTTTAGATAATTAAAATATTCGTGAATTTTTATTTTCAAGTATCTTTAGATTATAAGCGCATGCGAATAATCATCTACTGTATTAAATTGCTGCATCTAATTGTAGTAATGCGTTTGACTTTTCCTTTCTACTGGGATCTAAGAAAGGGTAAACGTGGATTATATGCAATTTTGGATTATCCAAGGCATCTGCATCCTCCATTAGAGCGGATAGACGGGAGTTGACTGTACTTGCAGCGTAGCAGAAAATAAACCTACTTTGCACTGCAACCCGAAGTTGCACACCTACCTTCTCGTATAAAGAAAACGAAAAATCAAATTATTTGATATGGCTGATAATGCGAACTTTTCGACGTCACACAGACATGCACTTGACAATGTTTTGCGATGTCAGAGGTACTCTTGTCTTGGCGCAATGCCATTTGGATTCGTAAGAATTTTATATAAAAGTTCCATGAGGCTTCGCTTGTTGAACCAAGGTGTGAAAGAACAATGCTCACAGTTTTTCTCTGTGTGTTAATAAATTGAACAGCGCCATATTGCAGCCTGTACCATGCAATGTCCTATACCAAAGTTTTTTTTTTTTTTGAAAATGATTGTCCCCCCCCCCCTCATGAAATATATTTGGCTGCAATATGTCAGAATTCAATTTGCGCCTTTAACATAAGATCAGCGTAACATTCTTGTGATTTTATAACATCGTTAGTGGAATCAATAAAGGTTATACAGCAATGACTCATCTTGAATTAATAAATTTTGCAATAACTTTCTAGATTATATATATATATTACAGGTAAAAAAAATGTAACACAGTGGCCAGTGTTAATAATTGTCAGCATGGCAATTGCCTAACTTCATGCTATTGTTGCACTGTTGTTTTAATATTTCTTATTGCCAACGACCTGCTAGTTTTTTGTTACTGCCTCTGTATCATAAAGCCTGAAGTGTAGCACGCCTCTTGTAAAGTGAACAAAACCACGCTGTTTGTGCACACAAGCTGTGATGAAGGCACTGATGGACGATGTCGCTGGCCAGCAGGTTTCCACAGGGATCTCCTGTTCTCCCTCATTCTGGCACCTCTCCATCGTCTTTTAGGGTACGTTGATTGCATACAGGCTCCCCCTTACAATTCTGAATTCTGAGTCTGATACCCTGGTCCTTGGGTATCCACGTCATACAACATTAATTTTTTAAGGGGCAGGTTCAAAGTACTAGCACTTGAAGTAAACTATGGGTTCTTGCTCAGAAACCATACCTTGTCCCTAAAGTACATAAGTAGCACAGGAACTAGTATAAGCTTACAAAATTATCATTACTGCCACTTCATACATTTACTTAATGTGAAGAATGTGTGCAAGCAAAATTTAAAATATAATAAAACATGCACTAGTAAATAATAATGACTTACAGCACAAAAAACATGTGATGGTGTCTATAGTCAAACTATAGGTTCTCGTTGGCCAGACACCGCAACATAGCCCTGACAAGGGGGATGGGAGGGATTAGGGAAGGGGCTCGAGGATTAAAAAAATACGGGCAAGAATGATTCATTATATTTGTCGGACAGGATATGGGTGTTACGGTTTTGGGAATAGGGACAGCCGAGACGAGATGATCCCAGGGTCTACTGGCATACGACCATGGGGCAGGCTCATTTACCAAGCGGTTCTTGCACCCTCCAAGTAGAAATACTTCAGAGACTTGTCAAGGCCAGTCTACACACCACAATACACTCGTACTTAATATATAATTGAAATATCACTGGGGATAAGTCAATAAACGATGTGGGAGTATACATGCTATTTACTCACCACAAAAAAGCAACAATACAACTGAAATGTGGAGAAGGCCAGCCAGTGAAGTAGATCTGCTGCCAAACCCTCTAGTAGGTATAGCAACGAAGAGTGTGCAAGGCTAGCGGTGGAAAAATTACATGAAATTAGATAAACTGGATGTGATGCCCAGCAGGGGTTGAAGAGTCCTGGATCAAGCAAACTGATGAAAGACCCAGGGTGGGCCGAAAACACGTCCATCTCCTCTAACCATCTCGCTCCGAGTCCAATGACAGCCGTTGATGGGAAGCCAAACCCCCCACAAAAGAATGGGGTAGCTTTATGAGGCAAAAACTAATTCACACACATTAACACTATCATAAAAATTATGAATGTTACGTAACAAAAATTAGTACTTGAAAAATAATAAAAAACATTATTACGCTTGAGGAACACCTTATATGTGACAACTACTTCCAAAGTACTTGTATTAACCAGTGGAAGGCTATGTATATATATAACATAGGAAATAAAACGTGTAAGTTACTGAATGTCTTCAGTTGAAAATAAAAGGTAAATATTGAAGATATTTTAAAAAATTAAATTCCTTTGACTTTAAATAGAGTTTTCATGCATCCAGGACACTGCTTGTTTTACTTGTGTAGCGGTGTGTTTAAAAAGACATACATAAATACTATAGACATTATATGAAGCACTTAATTTAAGCTCGATAATAACACTATAAAAATGCACGCTATTTATTCAAACAAAACCGCCACACATTGCTCCCACCCTCCTGCTCGGCACTGTATGGCGAGGGGGCTTTCCTCAGGAGTCTTTGGCAGATAGCTAAGGGAAAAGGGGGCAGGTCTTGTTACACATCCCTAATGTCGTAAATCAGTAGCACATAGTATAAACATAATTAAAAATAATACAAAAGTATTTTCAAAGTTAGTTCATTCATTTATTAATGTAACGTGTGAAAGACATATTAAAAATTTGTCAAACCACACTAGCAAACAAAAATGTGCGGTGTCAAAAATGATGTCTACTACTTACAACAGCATATTATGGTATCCACACAGCTTTCAGACGTTGTCTCAAGTTTCTTACGTTAAATAATAATTACAGGAAACTGTTATTTGATATGAATGTGCCGTCTTGTTAACTCGACAAACTTTATTTAGTTATTTTATGTCACATTCTGGCGTACACACTGATACATCAACACTACTGGCAGTCATAACAATGTAACACCTTTATTCCACAATTTGGAGAAGTCTAAGGGGAACTAGGATAACCAGTTAAATAAATTGGAACAGTAGTATATGTACTCACAGGCATGTACTTCTAGACAGGAATGTACATTATAAAGAACAATCACATTTTCCTTGGCATGTGTGTGATATTTTGCATTTTGCTGGCTTAGGCCAGCTTTATTGCTGCTTGATGAAACTTGGCACAAGCTAGCGAAACACTGCGTAACCTCGCAACAGTGTGTTTGTCCTTAATAATAGTATGTTTGTATAAATGTACCAGTCTATGCATACTTCAACAGTCTACCTACCTATTTAGACATTCCATAACAGTGAGTTTTAAAAATCAGTGGGATAATACATCCAATGTAGATGATTGTTAGAAGTGCATTTGGCAAATTTTTGCAATACATTCACAGCATAACTATGCTGTTTTCCATTGTGCCTAAACTAATTGTGATTTGAGTGATACATAAACGGTAATGAATAAATTAACCTTTACATCTAGTGCATCAAAAGACTAACATTCAAAACCAATAAATGTATAAAATTATTTGTGGTGCTCTTTAAGTGCCTATTCACGAAATGGTTTCACAAATTACACTTCAATTTTATGGTCAGTCATTACAATGTTCTTCGTCCACCTCAGTACTTACAAGTGTGTGTGTCTTGTGACTGTACCCTGCTGTATGGATTGAAAAATACTACAAAGAAAACTCTTGCCGTTCCCAAAAATAAAAAATAAGTGTAATAGAATATTTATTTTAGTAACTGAATTGTGTAGTATCATAAATAGGAACAAAATATTTTCTTCATAGAACTGCCCTGGCAATTAGAACATTTTTTATTAAATTTAACACATTGAAAACGTGCAAGCAACTTACACTGTCACAGATAAACATGTACACAGTCAAACAGGTTTAAAAAGAACTACAGAATATCACACCTCTTAGCTTGTGTCAGTAACAATCTACAATCCACAGTAACAATTTGAAATAATTATTCTATAAATTTACACGAGCCTCTTGAAATTACAACTTAACTAACAAATAACGTTGTTTGTAGTGAGTTGCGTAGCTGGATGATGTGAAATAGTCACACATTTTTGCCAGGTCCATGTCACTCACAGATTATGAAGCACTCCAAAATAATTATCTCTGCACTTAGTAAAACCCTGTTTAGAAGTTTCTGTAGGGACTAAAAAATTTTAACTTCTTAGCCAGGAGAACTTTTTACAAGGGTCGAATTTATATTGTATTTATAGATGTGGTAAAAATGATTTACACTCATTTAGGGGTAAAACTTCTTAAGTAAGAACTTCTTAAGAGGGTTTTACTGTATAACGCAGCATCAAGGATTTGAGGACTGACTATTGTCCAAAAACTACCCATCTAGCTTTTGACCAATTCCTTGCCACAAACAAAAACTTACTGTATGTGAACAGATGATCAAAACTACAATACTTCTGCAATAAAGCTGAATGGACCAAACAACTCATGGATTCAACAAAAAGCAACAAAATTCACGAAAACTGGTAGTGCCAAACAAATTATTAATAAAAAATATATAATAGAAATAACAAAATATATGTAAATGAAGACAAATACAAACAAATATTACATTCAAAATTACCAAAGGACAAAAAAAAATTAGGTAACAAAACATTTTTGAAAAATTTTTTTTTTATTAATTGGCACAGTCATCAGTAAATATGTAAAATTAAATTAAATACTATGCTTTCCAAAACGAATGTAACTAAAATAAAGTACTAATTATAATCATGCCGGCCACTAAATAAAAATGAACAGTTGAAACGGTTAAAATGACATTAAAATTTTGAAAACGGTAAGCAAATGTTACTCATAGCTTGAAAATGAAAGTTTTTATTTATTTTATTTTAAAATCCACTCCAATTTGATCCAATTTACATGGCCAATGACACAAAGGATATAGCGCTTGTCAATAATCCTCATACAAAAAAAAATGTGCACTTGCCAAGACACATGCATGCACACACACACATACGCACAACACAAACACACGAGTACATGCACATAACAATCATCAAAGTCACAATTAGATTACTTATGATAAAATCACATAATATATAAAGGATAAACTGATGTTAAAAAATTTACACATTAGAAACATGGCATTAGTCACTGTAAATCACACAAAAAACACATGTATTTTTAAATTTTTTTTTAAATTTAATTTTTCTTCTTAGGCACTGACATCTGTCTACATTAAGTAAGTTCAGTGCATATTTCTGCTTTAATATTGTGACGTGCACTGGCACGTAGCACTTACTTGGCCTCTTATCATACTGTAATTTCAATTTTTTTTGGCTTAATTAATGTTTTTTTTTCTTTCTGTTTATAACCAATTAAGTAGGCCAACTTAACCAGGTATAAGGGTGTATACGGCGGGATCCAACCTATTAATTGGGGATGCGAGTAGAGAAATTTACATTAAAATTTTCTTTTTAATTTTAAATTTAACTTTAAAGCAAGAGAAAGGCATAGAATTTTACATGTCAATTTTAGTGGATTTATATCGTGTTTGGACTCATTTGAAAGCTAACTTAATTTCAAGCAATTTTTCTAAGTAAACTTTTCTGATATTTTGCCTTGTTTAAATTTTGTTAAATTTCAAGTAGCTTATTAGCTTGCTTCTCCTGGAATAGGATTTATGTGGCAGGCTAGCAGTAGTTCTCTTGCTTGGAAGCACGGACAGAGAAGTGCTGGCTTTTACAATTTCAAACAAGCTCGGAGCTAGCCAGTGCTTAGATAGATTTATCTGGCAGGCAGGTCAGAGTTCACTCGCCTGGAGGCACGAACACGGACGTGCTGGAATGCGGGGACTCTGCAGGGCGTTTTTCGACCAACGTGGGTGGTAGTGTCGTGTGCAACAACACTAAAAAGGTGGTGATCCGCGACAGATTGAGAACGCTGCACATCCCCAATTAATAAACTAATGAATATTTAGCTGGGATTATGAAATGAAATGCTTTGTAAATTTATCAGAATCTATGTTACATACAATTTTTAGGTTATAAACAAAAATTAACCAGCTTTTTAGGCAAGTTGGATCTTAATGTATCCCTCCGCCGCTCGGCCGAGTGAGTCCGGGTGTTCGCCCAGGAAGTTCAGTTGTGTTTCATCGGAGCTCGTGGCCGGTCGCCGGGAGATGGCCGGCTAAGTTTTTCTTGTTTATAATCGGTCAGTAGGAGTTGTGTTTCATCGGAGCTCGTGACCGGTCACCGGGAGATGGCCGGTTGAGTGTTGATATTAGTTGGGGCGTCATGGCGGCAGGGAGAGGACGTGTAAAAGTTGGAAGAGGGGCGGTGAAGCTTAGAGGGCGTATCCGCGAGTAAAGGGGGCTGCGTAGCCAGCACTCTAACATGTATTTCTTTTGCGGTGTTTGTTAAGAGTAGTACTCAAGTAAGTAGGTGCAAGAAATAGCTGCACATGTGAGTAGAGCAGTA